>WAAD01034523.1:32046-59408 GCA_013389945.1 Fregata magnificens | reverse complement strand
GGTGGGCTGCGCCCCGCGGCGGGCGCTGCGCCGGCTCTGGCGGGGGCGGTGCCTGCCGGGAGGAAGCTTGGAAAAGTTGGCGTGGGCGGAGGAGCAGCCCTACCTCCTGGCTTGCGTGGGGCTGCCCCGCTGGCAGCGGCGCAGGGGTAGCACAGGAGCGCTTCCGAAACTGCTGTGAGGGTCGCACGCTGCCTTCGCAGCCCCGGGCCCTTTCGTGTACCTTCAGCTCGCTCTCAGGCTGGAAGGCAGCAGGATTAGAACCGCAGTGGTTGCCAAACAGGCTGCTCCTGCCTCCTCATCGCCTGCCTGCCGGCGTGAACGCGAGCAAGTTGCTGAANTGCTGGCGGAAAGGCACCCGCGGCCGCCGCTTCACCCTTCTTTGCAGAGCCCCCGTGTCTCAATAGTGCCCTGCTCTTCCGCTGCGGTCCGCCTGTTGCAAGCTTTGCTTCCTGTGAGGGGATGTCTGCAAGAGAACATCGCCTTTGCGGGCTCTGCGGGGCCGGGCAGGGGCTTAGCAGGTTCAGGGCAGCCGGCAAGCGATAGCCCTTACCGGCCCCGNGGGTAGCACAGGAGCGCTTCCGAAACTGCTGTGAGGGTCGCACGCTGCCTTCGCAGCCCCGGGCCCTTTCGTGTACCTTCAGCTCGCTCTCAGGCTGGAAGGCAGCAGGATTAGAACCGCAGTGGTTGCCAAACAGGCTGCTCCTGCCTCCTCATCGCCTGCCTGCCGGCGTGAACGCGAGCAAGTTGCTGAAGCCCACTCTACCGTGTTTCCTTTCTTTGTACAGCACTGGAGAAATATGGGGTGAGAAGCTTGCATTCAGAACGACAGCTGGGTGTGCTGGAGTGTGAGGTGTCGTGGCTCCTCCTACACAGAGAATATTTCATAAAGGTGGTGCCCAAAAGTGCCGTTGACTGATAGTCTTTGTATTTGCACTTCGCGTTCCTCATGTAGCTTCCTGCGAAGGCCGGTAGACAGCGCCACAGAGAAATCACTGTATGTCCTGATTACTTCAGGAGCTGCTCAGTTGGTTTTCAGTGTACACTTCCCTGCAGATACAAAAGCTAATTGAGTTTGTGGATGGTGACTGCCTTCAGGGTGGGAACAGGCCCACCAAGTACTTGGTGAAGATGAAGCCAGTGCTGCCTTCAGTAGATGCCATCAGTAGATGGTTGTAAAAATGATTCTTGTGTTCCCCTACAATAGTTTGGTGTCAGTCTTATGCTGCTGTAGCACTAGCGTGGTATCTGATTTAGTTTTCTGTCTTTCTTGATACTGAATGCTTATGATGACTGTAAATGACAGTTATAAAGGAAACTTACTGGTACCAGGATAACAGATTTCTTAATATATACCTATAGAACAGATTATGACTGCATGTACTGAAACTTGGATAGGGTCACAATTGGGAGAATGGTGAAATCCATCTGGAACACTTTAACTAATTTAACATACTGTTCTGTTTTCTTAGTTGCAACGTTGTGGTTTTCAACAATAGTTTCCAGGTTAGTTTTACTTTTCTTTTTAGATGGCATATATGAATTATTCTGATGCACTGGTAAAAGTTTATTGGTTGTCTGTGGGATGTCCTAAGGACTCAGATATCTGGTCCCCAAATTTATCATTAGGGACTTCAGTATTGTACATCTCAAAAGGTAACTGTTACACCCAAAAGAGTGAAAACTAAATGTCAGTCTTCTCTATACTAAATACTCATTTTTACTGACATCAAGAAAAGAAATCTAAAGTCAGTGTTTCAAGTACAAAGAGCAGATGTATTTCTGTGAATGGGTTAAGTAGCAAACAAGATTTAGGGCAGTAACAGTTTAGTCTCCTGGTCTGCCAGTTCTTGGAGACTTAAGTTCACTGCTGCTGAAATGGAGGAGGTATATTCAGTTCTGTGTGAGACACCTCTCCCTCCTTTTCCTCCTATCTTGTGATGGACTAGAAGAGAACTGTAAAGAAAGTAGCAGAAATTAAGGCACTAAAGAGCAATTCTCTGCAAGCTTTTCTTGTGGTTTCTTCAGCCCACAGGATGCATGTGCTACTTCTATCAGATCTCTCTCTTTTTCCTCCTGTTTCTGTTCACTGACAAATGATATACTGTCATGATTTTGTAGGTGGGTAAATGGTGGCCATATGGAGGGGTAAAGAATATAGTGGTCTGCCCAGATTCCCTCTCCATCGTTTGCTAATTTGCAGTATAAGTATATATGAATGTACAGTTCTACATATAAGGAGGGAGTAATACAGCTTTAGGGTTTTATTTCTCTTGTTAAAAATGCAGATTTAATAATTTTAAGTTAAACCTCATGTAAAAACATAATTGATTCCACTGTCCATTACTGATCCATGCAGAAGCACCAGGATGCCTGTGTCAAGAAACTGACCGAAACTCAGTTAGACTGAGACTTTGGACCTCTCTCCAGACAAAGATCTAACCAGGTTAGGCCTAGAGTTTTCAATCTAAATCTGATTTATTTTTTATCCTAAGAGAAAACAAAATATTGGTGATAAATTTTGCCTGCATTTCTAGGCACCAGTGCCCTTTTTGGGGGTGGTTCTTCCCCATATTTAGTAAGTTGAATCACCACAGGGCCAGATAAGCAAGGTTCAGGATAGCTTACTGGGAATCTTGTCCAATCTGCCTCATTAGTCACTATCAGATTTATTGTATGTCATATCTCAGTCTAATTTGACTTCCTTCTCATGCTCTCCTTCTGCTGTGCTTCTGCATCATGTGTTTGTTCTGTTGTGTCCCAAACTACCCCTTGCTCTGATACCTTACTTTTGCTAGACAGAAATGATGAAGTAGCCATACGTGTTGCATGGTGTGAGGTCACCACATTGCTGAGCTGTGCCCCTTTGAAGAGCCTGTGACCTCCAGAGAGCCACACCAGAAGATATTCTATCTGTAGTATCATGCAATAGCCCCTTTTTCCTCACGTGACTCATCTTTTCCCTTAGTCTCACAGAGGGTGTGTCAAGAAAGGTGAAAGGTCTTGCTGGGCAACTTCTGTTAGTTAGAGAGCAGCATAAATGGAGGCAGGGATCCTGCACAATTGCAAGAACAACATTTTGACTAGTTGACTCACAGAGAATGTGGAAGTTGTATTTCCACTTGAAAGCAATGGTGAATTAAAATCCAATTAAGAATTTGTAATGATGCATTTTTAATTGTTTGTGGTGTTAGATTTTTTGTAGAACAAAACAGGATGAGGTACACCAAGCCTACTAATTAAATACAGGCAAGTAAATTTGTTTATATATGTTTTCCAGACCTTGGAAGTGAGCCATGCAGAAGAGATAGCGTGAAGGTTATCTTGTACTGCATATAGGAAAATATGACACTTCTTGTATCATATTTTACCATTACTCCTTGCAATGGAAAAACAGTGGACTAGCAAATTGAATATTCCCGTGCCTCACTCACATGGTCTTGTTCCATACAAACTGTCCCACTGACTCAGGTGAAGGTGGTTTCCAAGAGCAAGTTTATAGTTTTAGAAATTCTGGAAATTTTGAAAACAAGAATTCTTGCAAACCCAACTGCAAACCAAGTGCCAAATAACTAAGGAGACACTTGGAACATGCCTCTCGAGTCTTCTAGTGCAATCTGCATTAGCTTGGGTCCACTAAGGTCAGTGGCAGAGTAGACTGAAATTTTCCACTGACATTTTTTCCATTTAAAAATGAATTTTTATTTGAAGAGAATATTTAATTTGCATCTCAAAATCATTTAATTTAGGTTAAAGATGTAACATTCCTTGACAAACTAGAAATAGAGAGTATATTTTAGATTTCAAGCCAAATTTTTGTTGGTTTTCAGGCAGATAAAAGGTTTTGATTTTTTTTTTTTTTCAGAGGTTACATTTTTAGCAAGGACTTTTGGGGGAGGCAGAATATTTCAAGATTTTTTTTTTTGTGAAAATGGTGTGCTTTAAAGATGTTCTTGTCAACCAGATTTCACCAGCTGGAAGTAGCTCCATTTAGGAGTGAGTCATTAGGAAAACCTGAAAGATAAGACAATTAAAAGGAACATATACTGCTTTACTTAAACTTTTTCCAGGCCTTTACTTCGGGGGGTGTGTGTGTCTCTTTCCAATGCAAATACTTTGTCAACAAATGGAACAGCTCATGTGAATTGGCAATACCTCCTGCCAGAACATCATGTTACAGATTACACCATTTACTAATATAATGCTGTTATTAATATAGCTATTTGCATTTAATTTCAGTGCACGGGACAATGCAACACAATAAATCATGCAGTCAGATGGAGTCAGCTTGGTTTTGACTTCACCATGCTTGGAATGTGTTGCATATGTTCTTAACAGGTTTTACTTCTCTGAACTAACCTTTTATGTTTCAGAAAGGAGTCAAAATAATGGTAAAATACTTCTATATAGTTCTATAATAGTTCTGATACAAGTTCTATAACTGCTAATGTCACTACTGTTTACATGCAAACATTTATGAAAGCTAATGCTGCAGCCACAAATATTAGCCAGAGTTGTTGCCCAAAATACGTAACTGGCCAAATTGTATTTGTATGCAGTAGGGATTTGTTGATAAGTTAGAGAGATAGAGACAGAATTTGTGGGGATGACACACACTCAGATACACATACATGCTTATACCACCATCCTGCTCAGGTGTTAGGTAGGTCAATGGTTTCTTGAAGACTCAAGGTTCTTGCAACCAGCAGGCAGGCAAGGAACGAGCAGGAGAGAGAACAGGTCTTCTTGGAGATGGTGTCTTTGAATAAGGCAGGAAGAACAGGTGGAAGGAGAGAAGGAAGAGAAGGAGAGCGTGGGTCCTTGAAGCATGCAGAGGCTACCGGCAGGGTGCCCTCACAGCTCTGATGATCCAGTGATTATTCTGCAACAGTGATTTCCATGATGATTGTTGCCCCTAAATTCAGTGTCCTTTTATAAGAAGTTTGCATTTCCAGACAGTTCTTAGCTTTTCATTTCTTAAATACATTAAAAAGGAAGCATCCAAAGCAAAGAAGCAAGAGGAAAAGATGCATTTCCACAAAAATCCTAACTACTTAGAGTAGCTTTACTTCTCAAGGAGCCTGGCAGCGCTAAGCAGGTCCATTTACCTACACCCTGCCATTTCAGTATGGATCCCTAAGAACTGCTAATATTTAGGCAATAAAAATTAGAGAAGATAGTGCTGGAAGGAAAGTGAGAGGTTCTGTGATTATTGTTGCTTGCACATTAGTTGTTTTTCATTAGTGTTTCCATATTGAAAGAGCAGGATGGGGAATAAATGAATCTGCCTGCTTCCTTTGCTTACCCCTCTTACCTTTGGACATCTGAATTTTAATACATGGATAGTTTTGTTTACTGCTTCCATAGAGGCCAGCAAGAAGCCAGGCAGGCGATTTTCTTCTTCATCTGTGTGGGAAGCTAGCCTTTGGGAGAGGCAAATTTTCTTGCAAACCCAGTGAAAAGTAGTTGCTTGGATGGAGGTGTTAAAAATAAAAAAGGCTAATGAGGACATGATCAGCAGAGAGTTGGGATCCTGCATCTTTGTGCACAGAAGTGACATCGTTTGGTTTTTTCCCAACAGTTGGATTTGTGGATTCATGTAGGGACAAATGCCAAGTGGGGAGTGAGTGGTCTCTCTCCAAAGTCTTTGGTAGCCTATTCTGGAATCATTACTGCTGTCACTTTAAGCATCTTTTCTGGTTTTCTCCTGTTTCTCAGTTAATATTGTGGAGGCTGTGCTTCTGATATATGACCTGGTTTTTTTTCCTTCTTTAGTTTTAGGTATGTTTTTTTCTTTAACCAGTCATCTTCTGAGAATGAGGAGTTTCATTTATATGATTCCAATGTGTTTATAACGCACAACATCTTCTCCCAGGTCTTTTCCCTCGTTGATTTCTGCTCATCTCCCTTACCTTGAAATAAATTGGAAGTAATTTTATGGAAATCTAAAAATTTGTTCTGGTATAAATGAAGCTTTGAGCTTGCATTATGCAGAATATCAAAGTAGGTGATCCTAATGGCTCCCTTAATCTTTAAAAGCCACAGTCAGGGCTGGTTGGAGAGTTTCTCTTAAGACTGATTGTAAACAGAATTTGGTTCTCCCACACAAATTTACTCACAGGAAAGGAATTTCTACATAATTTAAAGTTTTTCCTTTTTTAAGCCAGTGGATGCAGGATTCCTTTGTTGTCTGCCTTTGCTGCTCCCCTGAAATTATTTTCATGACACATATCTTTCAGACTATCCTGTTGTGGTCCCTCATAGGAACTCCAACCTGCTTCAGATCTCTCCCTCCACAGTTAAACTCCCCACACCCACCCCATGGTGCACTGTCTCCTAAGATGAAGATTCATGAGAGATCGTGTGCATCATGAGAGGTCACCTAGCCAGTGAATTCAGGCTGTGTGGAAGAAAAGAGGCTTTTATGACACATTTCAATGCCTTTCTGAAGCAAAAGCAGGAGACTTGCGTGTTTTTACTTGAAAAATCACAATTGGAGGAATGAAAGTCCCATTTTTCAGCTAGTTCAGTCTAGGTATTCATATGGTTAGGTCAGGCTTTATAATGCTTCCACGAGAGCTTAAAGGGTAATTGTCTTAGTCATAGTAGAGGAAAAAAATATGGATTTTTCATTTTTGGGCACACAACTTTGTATCTCTGTTGATTGTTTTAAGTGTGGGACCTGAATTTTTACCTTGACTGGTCATAAAACCTTTAAAAAATGGTGAAAAGTAACATTGAGGTCCACTGATCTATTCGTCTTCCTCAAGGAATGATCACCTATGCCATTATTCAGAGATTTGTGTTTGGTCTGGTCTTCCATGATGGCAGTTGCCCTACCTTTGCAGTCAGTGGTTCAGTGCTCTATTTTCTTTATCATTGGGTGGTTTTTCATGTCTAGCTTGTCTGCCACGTTACAGCACAAGAGTGTTACTTCTTGTGTATTGCATTATGTGCATAGGGAGTATTTTTCTCCAATCCTGTATCTAGCAAACTTCTATGTACTTGTGGGTGGTTATTGTGCTCTCTTTGGTCTTAAGAGTCTCATTCCTCTGTCATTCTCTGTAGGTCCTGCTTTTTTTGATTCTTGATTTTTCTTTGATATGTTTCCTTGATGTGATGGGCCACTTGGCCTCAATTGAGCTAAATAAACTATAACTTTCCAGATTAAATTGAAAGGATTCTACAACAGGGTTCACTGTCTTAACTGGATGAACACTTGTCCCAGGGCAGGGCACAGTAATACTGTAATACACAGCATGACTTCTTCCAGCAGGCTTGTGCCAACTTAAAATAATTGTAGTGGTACATTTTAGCAGCTTTAGAAGCTTTTCAGCATAATGCTAGAAGGTAACTAACTCTGACGCTAAGTTAGTTCTGAAGAGATCCCTGTTCATGTGTCAGGCATACTACATTTTAACAATGATAATTTGGCTGTAGGAAAATATATTTCTTGTAGCAAAAGTATGCAATCTAATTTTTATTTTCCAGTGTTTGTAAAACACAAGTGTTATCTCTCACAAGAGTATTTCGTATAAATCCATGGTGACCTCAGTATTAAGTAAGCTTACTACATTTTTCTGCTGATGATTTGTGTTTTGAAGTGTGCTGCAGAAAGTTTGTACCTATAGACAGATGCTAAAAAAAAAATGTTACTGAAAGCTAGAAACTCAGAGACATGAATGCAGGTAAAACAGCTCTGTAAGTTTTTAACTATCACAATTAGGGGGAATGGGGTTATCACAAGTCATGATTTATGAAATCTGTGGATCAGCAGTGCTTTGTACCTATAGAATTTGGTGATTTACAGTACACCTGACTGGAAAATCATGATGAAAATGTCATTTGAAATACTGACAGTGACCTGCCTTTTGCAGACCAGTCCAAAAATACCTCATGATTAATCATCTGTAAAAACCTCATAAAGCCCACATCCTTGTTTAGTATATTGGAGCTATGCTTGTTTGCATCAGCTCATGATACGACCTGTTTTGCATAGTGAAGTGTTTGTAGCTAAAAGAGTGGAAGTCGAAGGTCTTCATAGAACAGAATAGTCTTTTGAATTTGTAAGCCATTTGACTTTTAAAAGAGATGGATAAGTGAATGGAACTGTTGTAGAAGTTACTTTCTAGCTCAAACGGAATCAAATACGTAGCATTAGCAGCAAGGCTTGCTAAAGCCTTAGGCTGCAAGCTGTGAACTTTCACTGAGATATGCTGACCGTATACTGAACTTTTACTTAGCTACCTGAAACGGGTGCGAACCAAAAAGATAAGGTAGCCACAACCATCATCAGCAGCTGCATCCATTAGGATAGGAAAAAGGAATGTCCTGCCTGGAGACAGAGAAAAGATCCAATAAGGAATAAGAAGACCCCAGACCCAGATAGTGCTACTGGACTGAACCGTCGCGTGAGTGGAAGGGAACTTAGATTGTAGGGGTATAATTGCCCAGGGATTTCTTTGTTCGAGGTCCCTCTCCGGAGGCACCCAGCTCGAGCTGTTCTTTACTGCTCTGCCACTCAATAAATTTGTCTGGCGTACGTCGTGTCGGAGACTCCGCTTCAGGGAAACCTAGGGTCGAGCCTGAGGGGAGAGAAAGCGCCCGAGAGTGAGTGTGTGTGAGCAAGGAGTCGAAAAGGGGCACCCGTCGGCTCAGTGGAGCTGCTGGCTGCGAGGGGACTCTGGTCCTAGCAGTTAAAGTCTTGGGTGGTGTGTGTGCGACTCCTTGAATGGTGTGTGAGTGCTCGGGCAGTGGCTTCTCCTTTAACAGAACTACCTATGTTATTTAAAACTGGCCTTGGAATAATTACATTGCTGATCCAGTAACATGGGGCAAATTGCAGTTTTAATCTTTCATGTTATTACCAGCATTTGCGAAGTATCAGGACATCTAGGAACTACGATGAGTTGTACCAGCTTTGGAAGGTGCCATAAGGATTAAGAATTTTAGCGTATGCTCTAATTTAATTTTCTGCTGTATTCAAGACGCTTGCTGTGTAGCAAGTTTTTATGATGTGTATGAAAGGTGGGGCAACTTGTAAGAAGGTGAGGCTCCTGTGATGCACATAATTTCATTTTGTGGTGTGGAAGTATTTAGAAAGCATGGTGACATTTTCTGAATCGTATCTGTACTGTTTGCTAAATGTAAACAACTTTATCAAACTGTATATAGTGCCTTTTTGTTCCACCATTTTTAATCCGTTTTCATATTTCTATTCTTTCACATGCAATTGACTGTCTATTACTTGCATAGTTTTTTCTTTTTCTTAAGGAAGTCTAATGAACTGTGCAGAAACCACAGGCACTAGCAGCACTTTACTGTCATGATTAGCTTGGCCTGTTTCTGCAGTTGTGGCCTTTTGAGAAGTTGTTGAGAAGTGAAAAAGAAAAAAAAAATGTATTACATCCAATACACTTGCAGTCTGGGTCAGATCTTGTGAAGACCATCTTTAGGCTGCACCTGTCCCACCGATTTTTGGTATTTTTAAACCTGTTTTTAGGTTAGTGTCACTGCAAAGTTGAAACTGATGGCCTGATTTTGATTACCTCATACGCTGGTGTCAGTCAAGAATGAGCTGTATTGAAGTAAGTGAAGTTTAGGTGTGTAAAAGCAGTATGAAAGGAGAATCTCATCCAGACTATTATATCACTGTAGTCTGAATGTGGCTTGCAGTGGCATTTCCATCTGATCCACTTGTGGGTGGCTATATAGAGTCAGAGCAAAGATTCATCTAGCTCATATACTGTTTTTTGAGACTGTCTAATATTTGAACCGTCAAGAAAGGGATTAAGAAACAGGGCAGTTATGGAGTGGTCTTTTCCTTCGTGTATGTTCCCAGCTACTGATGGTTGGTTGGACTTTCTGAGCTAGAAATTTTCCTTGTAAGAGGAAGAGTACAGCTGTTCAGGCAGCTGTAATAGCCAAATGCCCCTTGTTATGTCTGTCCTATATTCCCTGTGACAGCATTTCCTAGCCTTGTTAATTTTCCAGGGCCTGCTTGGCTGCCGGCATGGGTGCTCTGGCAGGCTTCGGTGCCATTTGGGTTGTGGAGCGCGGTGAGCCCCAGCAGAAGCCTCACCCACTGCGGCCGTGAGCAGTACCCTGTGCCTGCATGCTGTGTGCAAGCGGAGGGGCAACAGCTCGGTTCAAATAGCTGGTCTCGGGGTTTATAAAGCACACCCAACTGCCGTACATTATATCAAAGTAAAACCCACTCTGAGAAGGAGTTTTCTAAAGCAGGATGGTATTGGATGTAGCCATCCTTTGCCTTCTCTCAGAATGTTATTTCTCCTGCTGCTTGCAACTCTGCTTTAGGAAGGATTTTGACAGCTAAGTTCTTTGGTCATTAAGCCAAAATTATTTCAGCTCTGGAGAGTGTTTGAACAACAGTCCTGGGATGATTGGAATTGCAAAAGAGCGAAGGAGAGAGAGGAAAATTTACCTATGTTTGCAGATTTTTGCCACGTGATTTCAGAGGGGGTGGGTGATTTGCTCATCGAAGTCTTAGTTTGGTTTGAAGTCAATGACCTATTTACAGTGTAACGTGGGAAGTGCAACAGCCTGGCCCATAGCTATTGGAGAAATCACTTTGTCATAGAAAGCCACTGCAAACTGCAAGTGTGACAAACTGTACATCTAAGAAGTTCTTGGAAGATGCTGTGTTTTAAGAGGTGCACTGCCAGGTTTGAACTTAAGCATAGTATAAGCAGACTCTGGCTGAGTTACTCTATGTGATCAGAGCCTTTTCTCCTTAAGAAGCTGAGCAGACAAGCTAAAGTTCTTGTTTCCTCAGATTCTACCTTCACATCCATGCAATGCCAAAGCCTGTACTCTGAAGACAACATACGTTTCAGATTCAAATAATTCTCACTGGCCTCTGTTGGAGTTGTTCCAGATTGTGCCAGTCATGCTGGATCAGAATCAGGCTATGTTCCTTTGTAATAGTCAAATGCCTCTCAAAATACTTCTCTCTGTTAAAAATTATCTGATAAATTTGTGGCTACTTTAGGTAGACCTATTTAGAAAAACAGAAATACAAATTCAAGACGCAGATACAAAGTCAAGTTGTTGCATGTCATCTGACCCCAGGTAACTGTACACACATTCTTAGCCTGACACAAATACACAGTACCTCAGTGAAATAGGCTGTTTCTCTACTTGGTTTACCCACATGATAATGAGTTAAGATCATACAGGGAGTCTTACAAACATCAGGTGAGGCATGGCAACCCATGATTAGTCAAGAATGCCTTTGAGCCCATAGGCTTTTGGGAAAACCTGCTCCTTTTGTATTGATACTGTGTGTTGTACAATTGTACAAGTTTGGAGAGGGAAAACTATTTACATCTGACTTCCTAGAATGAATTTAAGATAAAGTGATAGCCAAACATAAATACATACAAATATTTTCATGCAGGGGGTATACTACAAATTTTCACAGAGGCTCTTTAGAGTGTGATTCATTTATGAAGTCTTCCCATCAAGTTCACTAGCAATTAGTTCTTCTTCACAGGTGAAAGTCAAAGCCCTAAGTAATAAGGATGAATCTAAGGAAATGTTTCAGCATTCCATAATCCATTATCTTTCTCTTAATTTTACTTAATGCATTTAAACACCATGATCCATCAGGTTCCATCAGTCATCAATCACCTTCCATTCTATAGCTATCATATGAACTGTATTCCAAAGCACTGGATGCAAATTGTGATATGTGGTGTTAAGATTATCAGAGTCAAAAGGATACCAGTTAGTGAATACTTGTAATGACTTTAAATTATTTTTTCATTTACCCATATTTCTTGTGTTTTTTTGTTCACATTAATTGATTGTCTATATTTCTTGTTAAACTGGCTGATTTTGCTTTGAGATTCCTTTGCAGAGCTAGTTTTGTCTTCTCCTTCCCTCAGCCTCCCCTCCTCATTCATTGTCCCATTTGCAGGTGTCTTTAGTGCAGCCCATCAAGGGTAGGCATTTTCAAAAAGCTTTTTCTTCTTCTGAGCTTTAGTTCCTAATTAAAGAGATGATTGCTAAGAGATTGTGGAAAGCATCACTAAGAGGGTCTGATTTGCTCTTTTCCTTACCTTCCATGCACAGGTTTCAGATCAGAATTTGTCAGTAAATGGGATAGCAGCATCCCAAAATATTCCTGTGCTGAGATTGTGACAATGGACCGAATACAAGGAGACTGTGCCAGTCCTGTGCCACCAGGAGATGTAGAGAGGAGCAGGAGTGGAGACCAAGACCCAGGACTAACTGTGTTGGGAAAAGCACATGAGTTCTTTCAGATTTGTGATCTGGAAGGCAAGGGCTTCATCACTCATCAAGACATGCAGGTAAAACAAAATTGGCTATGTGAAATGCACAATGAGAGAAGCTCCTAATGCCCTTAATGAGTTGAGACTGATTAATTTAGAGTTAAAAATCATAACACCTTCCTGATAACTTTAAAGAGATGTGTAGGATTTAAAATAATCTCTTTGAAGTCTTACATAATGCATGCATTTGTTTCCACAGACAAAGCAACAAAAAAGTGGAAAATCGAAGTAAGTGAAGTTTAAAAAAATGCCCCAGGAATTTAATTCCATTCTCGTTGAGAAAGTTGAAACTCCAGTAAATTCATTACTTTGCGATTTGCCACAGCATCATGAGTGTATTCAGTCCACCAATTTTATGCTTCTGTTTTTTCAGCAAAATTTTGTAAATAAAGTCTTTTCACTTTGGTTTCACCTGCCAGACCATGGTGAACTCTCAGCTGGATCACATATATATGTAGGAAGTATAGAGGAACAGTATTTTAGCATTATTCAGTGTTCACAATAATCTTACCAAATTGTTCATAAATTGTTTGAGGGGCCAAAATCAGATTTGCTGAAAATGTTGATTGAAAAAAAGCAACTATATAACAAAATCTTTTGAAAATGGGGTTGGGTTCATATTGCAGAAATAAGATGATTTGAACCAGTATGTGGCAGAAAACAAGAATGTACTCATGCTTGACATGCAAAGCATAATTTCATTGTTAATCCATTTCTACTTCAGTACTTATGGATGAAATAGAATTGGAGAGCAGTCGCAAATAAATTCAGCACAAACTACTACCAACAGAAGCATCTAATATAAAGTTTAGAAACCTTCCATATCCTCAGAAACAAATATGTGTCTGCATATAGGAAAATGCATGCGAAACGCTTTTAACTACCTATGTTGGAAAAGCAAAAACCTCATAGTAAATTGCTCGGATTACTAGGTCTCAAGAGCTTTCTGTGCAGTTGTGTGTTGCTGAATTTTGTGATGACCTGTGCTAATGCTGCAAAGTTGAAAAAAAGGTAGGAGTGCAGATGCTTGCTGCACTATAGCTTTACCAATATATATGATCTCGTCGAAGTAACTGAATGCAAACAAACAAATATGTTGTTAGTGGTCATTTTGGTAAATCCAGACTGAGAGTATTTTGTGGATTAAAATTTTATTGCCTTTCCAAAAACTGAATGGCATATATTTTCACCTAGTGGAAGGCCCATATATGTATATGTATGTGTGTGTATATAAGAAGTTTTAATATCTGTTTTTTGCAAGGAACGTAAAAACACTTGTTTCTGTTTGATTCTAAGTTTTATGCTTAGAGTGCTGGTTAATTTATACTTCAGGTTCTAAAACAGATGTTGCAAAAGATGCAGTAGAAGAAGGGTTGCAAAGAACAGATAAAGTACATGTCTTCTATTTCACCATGAGTATTTGTTTACCATATCTGACAACTTCAGAATGTACGTATCTGGTTCATTTAAACAGAAATAAGGGTGCTCAGAACACTTGAGAAGATGTTTCTTTATATTTGCTTTTATTTCCTGCTGATCCAATTAAAGATAATATTACAAATACAGACCTTTTGAAGATACTGGATTATCCTTATTTCACTCAACACTTTAGTAAATCAAGAGTAATTCAGCTGAAATCAATGCAGTTCCATTGACAGAAAGCTGGGCTGAGACCCATCTCCTCCATTTGACTTTACAGTAATTTAGTGACAGTGAATAAAAATTATAAACAAAAGTCTTTTACATTAATTCCAGCAATTCAGAAACCCAGATTCTTTGAAGCCAGTGATAGCTTACTCATTGTTCCATCTTCCTTGTAATTCGGTAGTGGATTAATAGAGATTTATTTGGACACTAGTGACAGTAATCTGCGATGCTTTCTAATGGGCTTGCTACCCATTATTAATATACAAAATAACGATGTTTTATACTGGACAACTGTACATTAGACATATATTGTTACAGTTATTCATTATGCTTGATTAGAATGACTAGTTAACTAGAATCCCTGTATTGCAAACCTGAGTTTGAAATCAGTATAGTTGATTTTGATTGCACTTTTCGTGATGTTCACTCCCTATAGCAAAGGCATAAATTAATAAAGTAAATCATTTTTTCCTTAAAAGGTACCAAGCGTTGATCACTTTTGCATCCTGCTGTTCGTTAGTTCAGTACTACTTACCATTAATGAAGCATTGCTTCAAATACAAGATGCTAACGTTAAGCTTTTTAATCTTTAGTCATGTGATACGAGGCATGATTTTCAACACAGAGTGCTGAATATCTAAAATCCAATTAACTTCAGTGGAACAGATCTTGCAAACAAAGTTTTCTGATGTGTCTATGATATAGTAATTCTATTAAAGATTTACTCCTCCCTGATTATATCATGCTGTTTATTTTGAGATTATGTTAATATTGGTTGTTTGGAATTTTTCATTGCATTTCAAAATATCAAATGTGCTCAACTTTCAAACAGACAAGAGGTTTTCTGAAATTGCAAGAAAGCAAATTCTATGTGAGACTTGAAACCACAGCTTTGCACTGTGGGCCTTGAGGTTACCATGAATAATGAGAATTAGTGTTGCAAAATGTTTTGGTTTAATGCGTATAGCAGAATTGGGTTCAGATCTTGCTCTTAGCTATTTGACCTCTGTCTTTTTATTTAGCAGAGTAAAAGCATGGTATTTTCTGGTAAGTAAGCATAGACGTCGTGAAAGCACAGAGCACATTGGGTGGTAATGCAGATAATTTCTCTTTAAGCTCCAGTGGTGTCTTTGGATATGTTTTATTTCTTTTTTTTTTTTAATTTTTAAGACCCTTATATTGAAAGGATCTATGTGTTTTTACAGTGAGCCCAAAATAGGCAAATAAACGAAAACACACCTATGAGACCAACAATAACATTTTGTTTTCCTAACACAAAAAAAACCCTTAAAATTTTTTTTGAAGAATAAAAACAAGAGGTCAGGAAAACATTGACTTAATCTTCGTAACAATGGTAAGTGTGGCCCCAGTTCGGCGAAGTCGAATTCCTCAGGGAATTTAATGGAGAAAAATGTTTGTGCATTGTTCAAAATCTCCTATTTTCTTTTTTTTTTTTTTTTTCAAGAAAATGCAAGTAATTGTGGTGTTTTCTACTGCAAAATCAGTGTAATTTGGTTAAGAATTTGAACCCTGCAATAGGGCAGTCCAGCTGTAGTTGGAGAAGCATATATTTATCAGTCAGGTTTGCAGCAAGACCCACAAGCAGTTGTACTGGAATAGCAGGTTAGTCTGTGTTTATGACATGGTCAGAAGAGGACAGCCAGCTCTCAAGAAACACTCCTTCAAGCAGGTCCCAAAGATCTGGGAGTAGGAGTACAGTTTCTGGATTTCTAAGAGTAAGGAGAGTAATTTGTCTGAAGCACCTCCTCCCTCATCCATGCCATGTAGGCTGTAAGAATTTTACAAGAGAAGCTAATTTTAAAAAGTTTCCCTTTAGGTCTAAGAGATTAAAATCTAAAGCTTTGGGAAGATGGGTGTGTTTAAGTGAGAAGCTGATAATAAGTCAGGTGTATCGCTGATGAAGTAACATATTTAGACTGAATGTACATCAAGTTTTCGTAGTTTGTTGGAAGTAGGCAGCAATGCACAATTCATCCTGCTCAGAAATCTCTTCTGGACTATTCCAGATAGTTCTGTGCTTTAGAAGCGCTGTTGCTTTCCCTTCACTTCACCTTTAACTTTTACTTACTTTTGGTTTACTGCTCTTCCCTTCAACTCATACAGGTTTATAATGTATACCCTAAACCCTTCGTTGCAGCCAGGGAAGTCCTGGTTAATGCACTCAGGCAATTCTTACCTTGGTTATATGGCCTGGTATGTTGAATAGTGGTTTTTATTGTCCTTGGATTGCAGGAGAGACTTTCTTTGGCCCTAAATCCCCTCCCCACAGTGGAACAGATTAGCACTTACGTTCTGATGAACTTTACAAACCTATTAGCCTGCAGTTTTGATATGTTGTATATACAATAGGAGTTCAGGGAAGGGATTAAAATATTAACTAATAAAGCAGAGGACTTCACCAGTGTGTATTTATATTGCTTCCCAAGCTGAGGAAAGGTTTTACTCTTCTTAGTGCTGTCTCCCAGTGGAAATCCTTGCTATTGTAGTTGTTTGCCACTCCAGTTTCCTTCTATTTCTGGGAATCTGTCTATACTGTTAAAAGAATTACAGTAAAACCATTAGGGCCAGATTTAAAGAAAAAAATTTTTTTCTTTTATGCCTGTCTTTAGATTCTCAGGAAAAAATAAATGATTTTGTAGAGCTGGTTGCATGAAGTTTTGTCTTTTTTGGTGTGAGCATGCTGCGTTTCAGAAGTAGACAGTCATGAACTATATTTAACTTGTTATAGGAGCAGCAGGTTTGCTCCTTGGACCATGCAGCTTTCTTAGCTTTGTTTTATTTATTTATTTATTTATTTATACATTTTAAAGCAGCTTTAATTAGGACAGTATACCCTCTATAATGTTCTTGTTTAGACAGTCTCTTGCTTGACCTCATGACATGGAAGGAACTAGGCCTACAGTTCTGCTGGCAAGTTTGTCCAGCTGCATGATAATCAAGGCATTTCACCAAGATCATCAAGCCATTTCACCAGGATGCTGAGACTCCACCTCAAATTCTACTTCTTCCCTGTGTGATTGGAATCTGTGTCACAAGGAGATTGTTCTCACTTCTTTGTCATAAAGGATTCGTAAAGGCAAATAATGAAGTCATAAAAGCAAATCTCCCTCAGTTGAAGTTGTTTTACTCTGTGATGTATTTGAATTTTCACTCTGAATCTATCCTTCTGTATTATGGGTGTTCTGTAGAATCTAGTCTTCCTCTCATCCTGTAGTACTGGGTAAAGTTGCTGCATGTTTTGTCATTCCAGAGACTGCATCCTGAGTTACCTCTTAGTCTGGAAGAGCTTGAAAAAGTTTTTGTTACATTGGATGCTGATGGCAACGGCTCACTTACCCCAAAGGAGTTCACCACAGGATTCAGTGAGTTTGGAAAGCATGTCTCCTGTATAGAGCTTTATTCATATTCTATATACTCTCCACATCAATAAAGAAGCATTTTATCTTAACAGTACGCTTAATGATGCACACAGGGAGCCAGACTATTCCCTAGATATAACAGATATGTGTAACAGATGAAGAAGTGGTCAAATTATGTCTATAAATAGACAAAGGGCTCCAGGGTCTTTCTCTCTTGTGTAAGATGGCAAGCCATAGCACAATATGAGACATGTGATGTAACCATCTGAATTACACCTGTTTTGAGCTGTGAAGTAGATCTGTGAACAAATTTTGGAAAATTTCCCTTGGGGGAGAAAAAATCCTGTGGTTTATTTCATATGAGGTCATAAGACCTGAGAGATAATTAAGATTATCTCTACGATTAATGTAAGACAGTGTTGAAAATGTGTTAATACTACTGTCCTTACAGCTGTGGGAATGCTTTCTACAACAAATTAATTCTTCAAGTGATGTTACTTTATTTCAAAACAAAACAGTATGAGGCAACTATTATTACTGCATGATGGGAACTGATAAGTTCTTTGTAACTGCCTGCTTTGCAACAGCACTCTTACTGTCATGTTCTTTGTGTTTGTGAAAGGGTTGTTTTCTCCCCATCTGTGAGGTTCCAGATAACATGACAGTGTTAGTGAGACTGTGTTTGGTTGTTTATGCAGAATCAATTTTGCACTTAAATTTTAGCTCCACTGACTATAAGCATCAGGTTTAAGCATTTTCTGTAGAAAACGGAATCTCTTCTATGCGTGAATTGTAACATTAAATCTCCATTTAAATACTATGTATAGGCCCAGCAAATAGGATCTTCATTTTTGTTTGCAAATCATCAATCATTTGAAATTTTAATTCTCTCCTGTCCCGCCTTTCCCATTTTAGAGCTAGATCAAGTGTCTTATTAGAGTATGCTTTAATCTGCAAATTGCTATTATTTAAAAATGAAATAATGTATTACTGCTTTACTTTTTGTAAGTAAATTGTACATATTTCTTAGTTAAATGAAGATTATTTTCATAAGTAGTCCCTGCAAAACCAAAATTTTCTGTTAAGGGAGGTTGTAAGTGGCTGCCATCTCCAGCAGCTCCAGAGCCTGGGGATTCCTCCTGCCCAGCTGCTGGAGTCCAGTCCAGAGACCCGATGGATGTGGCAGCTGCTTTCCTGTTTGCAGGTTCAACTGGTAGTGGAGTTAAACGTGTATCTGAGAGAAACCCACACATGCATACACACAGACACACAAAGGACACGGACACAGCAGGCTACACAGACTGCCACAGACAAGGCGCTGCCTTCAACAGCGCCTATGTATAGGATTCACATAAAACATAAGGATAAACAGTGTAAAGCATCCTACATTTTAACCCGCTACACAGGATTGACCGGTATTTTCTAGGGATCCAGGCTAGGTAGTCATACATTTGGCTAGGTGATGATGTTGGCGTTCCTAGTAGAAGAAGAAGTAGATAAAGGCTGCTTTAGAAAACTAGAGAATGCAGAAAGTAGTCTCTGGATAAAACTTTTACTGCACCAGTTAGTATGGGAGAATCCCGTTCATATTTCTAAATGGTGGCAAATCTGAAATTTACTGTAACCTCTCTTTGCAACATATTCTATTGTCTCTGTTAACATGCTCTGCTGGGTGCTATGAGGAAAAATGCAAGATAGAGTTGATAAAACCATAAAACCACACCAGTACTTCTGTTTCCTTGGGTCTATGGTGACTTCCGTACTAGAATTTAGAACATAACCGAAGTTCCTCTGCAGAAAATCACAATACCTCTTTTGCCTAGATTCCTTACAAATTCTGACTTGCAGATGTTCAGATGAAATAGCTGGCACATTTAGAATTGAATGGAATATATCTGGTCTTCCCCAACTGAGCACAAGTGCATTGATGTGGTAATTTCACTTCTGCATGCTCACCGGTCCACTACTGTACTTCTTTCTACCTTTATTTTTATGGATGTAGCTAAAAAGCCTGTAGCTGTTTGTTTTAATATTCTTTACAGGTCTCTATTTTTGGCTCTTTTGTCTATGCATACCCTTTTTATCTCCAATTCTAAGATAGTTTCAAGCTTCACGTGTTAATTTACTTGAACCTTTCAGACCAGTTGACTTCAGTAATATCTATTCTTCCTTAGCCTCATGTTTAATTTAAATTGTATGAACTCATTTGTCAATCCATGGTAACTTCTTATAATCAATTCTTCTATAGTGTTCTCAAAACTTAATAGAGCAAATAGAAGGTAACATCATGTGTTGTTGGCTAGTGAAAAATTGAGAAAATCTCATTACTTTCATGAAAGTCTCTCATGACTATCACAGAATCACAGAACGGTTGGGGTTGGAAGGGACCTCTGAAGATCATCTCGTCCAACCCCCCTGCTTGAGCAGGTACACCTAGAGCAGGGTGCACAGGACCGCTTCCAGGCGGGTTTTGAATATTTCCAGGGAAGGAGACTCCACAACCTCTCTGGGCAGCCTGTTCCAGTGCTCTGTCACCCTCAAAGTAAAGAAGTTTTTCCTCATATTCAGGTGGAACTTCCTGTGTTCCAATTTGTGCCCATTGGCCCTTGTCCTGTCGTTGGGCACCACTGAAAAGAGTCTAGCCCCATCCTCTTGACACCCACCCTTTAGATATTTGTAAGCATTGATAAGATCCCCCCTCAGTCTTCTCTTCTCCAGGCTGAACAAACCCAGGTCTCTCAGCCTTTCCTCATAAGAGAGATGCTCCAGCCGCCTGATCATCTTCGTAGCTCTCTGCTGGACTCACTCCAGCAGTTCCCTGTCCTTCTTGAACTGGGGAGCCCAGAACTGGACACAGTACTCCAGATGTGGCCTCACTAGGGTGGAGTAGAGGGGGCGGATAACCTCCCTCGACCTGCTGGACACACTCCTTTTGATGCACCCCAGGATCCCGTTGGCCTTCTTGGCCACAAGGGCACAGTGCAGGCTCATGATCAGCCTGCTGTCCACCAGCACTCCTAGGTCCTTCTCAGCAGAAGGGATTCATTGGGATGGAGCTCTCTTGAGCTTGGAGGAGGTGATCCTTGAATATTAACCAGCTTTCTTGGGCCCCTCTTCCCTCTAGGGCCTTATCCCAGGTGACTCTTCCAAGCAGATATTTGAAGAGGTCAAAGCCTGCTCTCCTGAAGTCCGGGGTTATGAGCTTGCTTTTCAGCCTCCTCCCTGCCCTCTGGATCCTGAACTCCACTGTCTCATGGTCACTGCAGCCAAGGCTTTCTTTTAACTTTCACATCCCCAATGAGACCCTCCTTGTTGGTGGGTATGAGGTCCAGCAGAGCACCTCTCCTCATTGGCTCCTCCATCACTTGGCGGAGGAAGTTCTCATCAATGCACTCCAGGAACCTCCTGGTTTGCTTATGTCCTGCTGCATTGTCCCTCCAACAGATATCAGAGTGGTTGAAGTCCCCCATGATGACCAAGGCCTGCGAACACAAGGCTGTTCCTATCTGTCTGTAGAAGGCCTCATCTACTTGTTCTTCCTGGTCAGGTGGCCTATAACACACCCCCACTATACTGTCCTTTTTGCCTGTCCTCTCTTTAATCCTAACACATAAGCTCTCCATCAGCTCCTCTTCTATCCCCACACGGAGCTCCATACATTCCAGCTCGTCTCTCACATAAAGGGCAACTCCCCCTCCTTGACTTCCCTTCCTGTCCTTCCTAAAGAGCCTGTATCCCTCCATTGCAACACTTCAGTCATGGGACCCATCCCACCGCGTCTCCATGATCCAATCTTTCTGTTATTAATAGAAATATCCCAAATAGATGGAAGAAACTGCCATAGGTGTCAAGTTTAGAGGAATTAAAATGCATGTGAGTCAAATGGAGGGAAATAAGTGTCAATAAAATGTAGCTTTCTATATGCAGTTTATACAGGAATTTGAGGTGTGCCTTTGGTCATGCACTAAAAAGAATGTTAAAATAGGAGGTACATTTTATCAGTAGCAATGCTGTGGTTATTTTAGATTCCTAACTTCTATTTAAGCATATCAAGAAATAAGGCCACAACATTTATAAAGTGCTTGTTGACGCAATTTATGTCTTTTGTTTATGGAGGTCTGAATTTTTTCAGTATATTTGTGAATTTTGAGGTGAGTGATTTACTGAAGGTTAGACATTAAACTGGGGACAAAATCAGGCATAGAACTCAGGAATCCTCTGCCATGCCTGATCCTTTTGTTGTTTCATTATACTCACTTTTCTTGTAAACAAATGTAGGTGTTACTATCACAAATTATATTTACTGTAAAATTTGATCTTTAGTTTGTTGGTCTTCAATGACATTGCTTCTTACAGTAAGTTCTGAAAATGCTAACGAGTGTAATTTCTAATTCTTAGGCCAGTTTCTTTTGGGGCAGATTGCTTTGAATAATGAGATGATGAAGCAATCAGAAGGTGAAACAGCCTGCCCACTTAAATGCGAAGAGACAGTGAGTGATGATGAGGATGAAGAATTCCAGTTCTCAAATCTGATGGATCGGCTTGGAGCTAAAAAGGTTTTGGATGAGTGAGTCTTCGCAGCAATAGTAATACATTGCATGATCTTTTATGATTCAGCTCTGGGTTTGATTTTAATGGAATCCAAGATGAATGACGAGAACTAAGGCTGCTCAGTAATACAGTGATTCTTTAAAAATTAATTATCTTGGTTGTCAGAGATGATAAAATGCCATTCAACCAAAATTTCCAAGAGCAAAGCTATTGTACTCCATGCATATGTGTTTGTGCCACATGAAAGCTGACGTATCATGGGCTTTGAACATAGATAATTACTAGCATGTAATCCACAGATGCCACTGATTTTCAATCAAACAATGCATGATGACTGCTTTTTTGGCAAGGACTGTGTTTAAAGTGCACCAGTTAACCATAAGAAAGAATGTTTTCTCCTCCTTTTCTGCTTTTTCTCCCCTCTATGCCTAATTGCATGTTGTGATTGTGCTGATAACACTACCTCTTCAAGGACCAGGATGACTCACTCTGAAACACAGAACGCAAAAACTGCTCTAAGATCTTCTTGTGTGTTGGCCTGACATTCATTGGTCAATCACAATGAATGTTGTAGATCAAAAAAGCATGGGGCAAAAATGGGAGAGAAGCTGGACAGATAGTACGAATGTTTAAGAAATGCATCACTGATCCTTACCATGAAATAAAAGTGCTCATCAGTGCTTCTCTTCACCTGACTGCCTGTTAGAGGAAGGAGTTCATTGGCAATCATCCTGAAAGGCTTTCATTATGAAGAGATTTTTATCACCCACTTTTTCTATCCTTATCCTCATTTTGTCCTTTAAATATAGCACTGTTTTCTGGCTAGGTTCAGGCTTACAATGCACATGGAAGAGAATGAGTCAGGAAGAAACAAACAAAAGAAGTTGTTCAGGAGAATTTTGGCAAAGTATTAAAAAAACCATTATCATTCACAGTAGAACATCTTTTTTCCCCGTATCTGCTGAACAGAATTGGAAGCAAAACATTCTCTTGGTAAATCTTTAAATCAAAATTTTCAAGATGTCGTGTTCTGATTTTTTTAGCAGTCCCACTGTGGAATTACAATGGCTTGAAAATGAAAGAAGACAGTACAAATGCAAGTTGTTAACTTGTCTAAGTAACTTAGGAGACTGAGTCTCATTTATGTCTCATGAGGAAGTGTTTTTGATTAGCTTTCCCACTGCCCCCTCCCCACTGGATTTGTGGGAACGTCTTCTAATAGAAGTGAGGGGATGGTACAGTGTATCTCATCTGTCTCCTTTCTTATCCATTCCTGTTGAGATGAAGTGTCTGGCAAGGCACCCACTAAACAAGCAGTTCCTATGATTCTCTGCAGTCATGCATGGCCAAACTTCATGATGCACTTTTTGAATAAATGCAATTTCCATCATTTCCCACCCACCTCATGCTTTTCAAATCTGGCCCTTGTTTTTAATAAGCCTTGTGTTCTGACTAGTGATGCCGTGAAGCCTCCATCCACTAGGATGCTGTGAACATTTATTGCAGCCTGAGAAATCTCTTATTGAATCCTTTATGATGTCTTTCAGTGAGAGTGATGTGAAACAACTTTGGTTGCAGCTGAGAAAAGACGAACCTCATTTACTTTCCAATTTTGAAGAGTTCCTGGTCAGAATATTTTCCCAGCTCCAAGAAGCAGATAATGAAAAGAACGAGTTGGAATGTGCTCTAAAAAAGTTAGTACTTCTCTTTGTTGGACTGTTTGTGTAGTTTTACAATTATCTTACTTACTATTTGAACCTTTGAAGTAAATGAGGTATTTCAGTGAAGGACTGAGGACTATAATCACAAGAGTTCCCATAATGTAAAGTTTTATTAGTCATGAAGAGTATCAGTAAAATTATTTATAATGCAGAACTGGCTGAAATTAGCATTTCTCTTCCAGTTAAAAGATTTTGTTGACTGAAATTCTTTTGCAGATGTCTATTATTGCATTGCAGTTTTAAGACAATATTAAACAATTCACTTCTAGTTAATCAGTTTGATTCCAGAGGACAGTCAGATTTAGCAGTAAATCTGGTAAATTGTCTGTCTGCTTTGCAAACATTGTGTGCAGAAAAGCTATAAATCTGGAGTAACTGGCCAGAGAAATGAGAATTTTAAGATGTTAAAGCAGCACAGAGTGCTGATACCAGTGAAAACGTAAGTTCACAAATTTATATATAAAACAAACATATGAAATATAGTAAACCATATATATTGGGTTTATGTGTAAAAACATATATAATGTGTGTATATATAAACAAATATATAAAACACATATAAAACCAAATACATAAGAACTAAAAATTAATAGATCATCCTTTAATATGTAGCTATCTAGAGGGAAAAAAATTGTGATGCTAAATCTAAATAGAAAGCAGAACGATGCTTATAGTTGAACTTCCCCTGTATTTTTATTACAAAGTGTCACTTCTGATTTTCAGATTCTTACAGACTGAGTAATAAAGGCAAATATATTGTTGAACATTTACTTCATTTGTTCAGCACTCTCCTGGCTATTCTGAGAATGTGACAAGACTTCTGAAGAAAGAAAAAACCTAAAAACCTATGGTGATTAAAGACAATTGGTTTATATTGATAGCAGCATTTTCATCTAAGTCTACAAGTGTGGTTTTAGCCTTCAGACAGCTAGTCAGGTGGACACAGCATAGAGATAGTTGCGCTGTCTGTTTTAGACTAGAGATTATTAACAACCATGTGTGGTGAGGGGTTTGTTCTGTGGGCTTTTTTTTGGTCAGACTCTTGTCAGTGTTTTTTGGGAACTGAATGAATAAATTTGTCTAATACCTGTGATCAGCATAGAGGTGCATGGAGAATACATTAGCATTACCTAACTTTTCTGGCTGACAGGAAATCTCAACCTTAAAACTGCAACGGATTTTTATGCCTTTGTAGTAAAAATGTCCCTGAAGTTGGAGTTCTTTCAGCCGGTGTGCAAAATGCCAATTAACGCACTGAGTTGAGATATTTGTCTTTATTGCCAGTCTGCAGAGTGGGGTGCTGGGCATTTAACATCAGCCAGCACACCTTTTAGAAGCACATGAGGTCTTTTATACAAAACAATAACAAAAGAAGTTCCATTAAAATATCCGATTGGTTACTTGTACAAAAGTTTGTCCGCACATGCCTTACTTCTAGTTTGGCTCATTATATCAAGGTGGGCTCACATTTGCGTCTAAGGTCTCCTCCTAGGGGTGTGTTTTTTAGTATTATAATTACCTAAGGTAGCCAAAGGTCATACCTTCATCCTGTCAGTTATCACTAAGTTATGTCAGTCCTGCTGTGGCTTCTGCCTGGACCAATGGCAAGCCCCAGGGCATGCATTTGCAGATCTTTGTTTTTAGGGGCTTTTTATTCTTATCATCATGGATTCAAGGCTGGCCATCATAGTTGTTTTAACCCATCGATATCAAAACCAGGTTTTAACTAATTTCTTCTTTCTATTGTTCCTGATAACACCTCTAATTTCAGTACATAGATTGTTGTTTTGTTTGTAATCAATAGCTGGAAGGAGTCAGAACTACCAGAGGAATAATATTGTCTTTGGTAACAGTGGGGATTAAGAACCTCTTTTATTTTAAACTATGTACAAATAACAGCAAAGCTCAAGACAAGACTATATAGAGGGGGAAATTTCTTTTTTTTATACGCACATGCTTCTTAGCACTAAGATGCATGTGTCTGCACAGACTGGCCAGGATTTACTGTGGGGTCACAGAAGATAAGGGATGCTGCTTATTGAGGTGTTATCATGTCTCCTGGATTCTTCTTGATTGGTGAGAATTGGTGACAATCCTTTGGAAGTTGAGAATGAATGTGATCTTCCATCTCTCCTTCCCGGCTCACCTCTGTGGATCATTAGGCAATAATGCAGTCTACTCTCGGCCTTTTGTCTCCTTTCCTGGATGTAGGCTGTGCTTTTGTCTCAAGTTGTTCCTTTTTTTCTAACCTGGATGCCCTTAGAAGCTTCATGTGCATGTGCTGGGATCTTTATGCCCTGTCAATCTGTCAAGCCATGCCATTCTTCTATATCTGTTTTTTTGTCTTTTCTTCCAGAGCTTTCACACATGCATATTTTCATTCATGAACCTGAGTCCTGTGGTCTAAGAGACCCAGGGGTTTCCTCCTGTCCTGATTCAATAGATACAAGTATGCTGCTGCTTTTCCTATTTGTAGGTCCAGCCAGTAGTGAGGCTGAACATATATTCGCAATACACACACATGCAGATACACCACTCATGGGGGACTCTGCAGACTAGTACTAATTAGAAAGCAGCGCCTCTACTGGCACCCACCTAAACACAAGCAGCATTCACACAAACGTGAAGGATGACAGCCTGATCCTGTTTCTTCCATCCAGTTTATCAGGAGTGAATTTTATTAGTGAAAACATATACACATGCAGCCCTCCCCCACACTTACTTTATTCAGAAACAAACCTGCATTAACAGATCCTTTGAATATTAGCGTGGACTTTAGTCTGCCTACTGTCCCTGCCTGCACCCTGGGCCCCTTACCCATTCTTTGACTCAGACCTTGAGTCTTTTCCAGATATGGGTCTCCTTCTATTTGCTGGCTGGTTCAGCTGGATTGAAGTTTGCTACCATAATGTGTTCATTTGCTCACTCATTAACAATCACAGATCCTTCAGATACTAGCATGGGACTCTTTAAGTCCCAAGCCCATGCCAAGACCCTAGTCCCTTTACCTCCAGTCATCAGCTCAGACCTTGAGTTTTTCCAGATGGAGATCTCCTCCTCCTTCCTGGCTAGTTCAGCTTGAAGTGTGCTAATGAATAACACCCACACAGAACAGATGTTGAGTTCACACAGTTAGAAATAGGATATAATAAGAAGATAGCATAGTCTGAGATAATCAGACACAGGGCTTGACCAGACAAATATACTAACCATCTGATTGCTTACACTTGACTAAGCCACTTATCCCCCCTTCACATCCACCTTGGTCCCTTTCATAGAATCATTAAGGTTGGAAAAGACCTCTAAGATCATCAAGTCCAACTGTCAACTAACACCACCATGCCTCCTAAACCAGGCCCTGGAGTGCCACGTCTATACCTTTTTTGAACGCCTCCAGGGATGATGACTCCACCACCTCTCTGGGCAGCCTGTTCCAATGCCTAACCACTCTTTTGGTAAAGAAATTTTTCCTGATATCCAATCGAAACCTCCCCTGACGCAACTTGAGGCCATTTCCTCTCGTCCTATCGCTAGTTTCTTGGGAGAAGAGTCCAACACCGGCTTCACTACAACCTCCTTTCAGGTAGTTGTAGAGAGCGATAAGGTCTCCCCTCAGCCTCCTCTTCTCCAAACTAAACAACCCCAGTTCTCTCAGCCGCTCCTC
Organism: Fregata magnificens; assembly: GCA_013389945.1. Taxonomy (NCBI): domain Eukaryota; kingdom Metazoa; phylum Chordata; class Aves; order Suliformes; family Fregatidae; genus Fregata; species Fregata magnificens. The sequence continues at coordinate 32,131 of WAAD01034523.1, read as the reverse complement.
ATAAGACTTGTTTTCTAGACCCTTCACCAGCCTCGTTGCCCTTCTCTGGACACGCTCCAGCACCTCAGTGTCCTTCTTGTACTGA
>WAAD01034523.1:3465-26174 GCA_013389945.1 Fregata magnificens | reverse complement strand
CTCCCAGTATGCTCCAGGGAAGAGTCATCTTAGGATCATTTAGGTAGGAAGGCATCTATGCTGCTAACTTTCAAACTAGATCAGGTTGCTCAGGGACTTGTGCAATTGACTTGAGTATGCAAATGATGGAGATGCCGCAGCTTCTCTGGGTGGCCTGGGACAACCAATCATGAGCTACTGGCTCATGCCTTTTTGTTGTCTTGAAAGCAGTCATATAAATGAAACCAATATATGGTTTCAAATAACACATGGTACACAAAATGTTGCCAAAACTAGTGGATATCCACCAATTATTGCCTCCATTCTCAATCACATATGATATCTGAAAAATCCTTTTGTGATCCAAATATATAAAGTATTTTTTGTTTCCTGACTTTAAGTATGTTAGACCAAAAAGAGCCTTAATGAGCTAAGGAATCAGTTTTTTCACTTGCCTCACAGGGTAGAGAACCTGACTCACAAATTTCAAGTTTTTTCCCTTCTAAGCTGAGAGCAGTTTTTAGTGGTGGATGAGATGAACCCTTTATTTAAAATTTGTATGTTAGCTGAAGGATAAAAAGTATTTGCAACTTTGCCTGACAGCAGTTGTTGTGGAAGAAATGGTTTATATGCTCTTAATAGCCCATAGCTGAAGTTGTATTGAAAATCCTAAAACAACGAAGACTTTTCCATAAGCAATGATTGTTGGATCTCCTGATTAGTTGCATATTTGAGGTAAAGCCATTACTTTCAAGCTTTTTCATTAAAGCTTCCCACTGAAACTATTTACAGTTTAGTCAGCATTCACACTAATGGTTTTCAGACACTCAAGTATTGTTTCTTGGCATGACTAATTTGGGATTTGGGGAGATCTGACTGTTAAATTCTTTCTCTAATGCAAAGTCTCACAAAGACTTCACAACCTGGAGAGATGCATTGATGCCATATAAAAGGGAAATTATGGCTTGAATGAAGAGCAGGTCTTGAAGAATACTTTTAAAGAAATTGGTGAGATGCAAATAAGTACAAATTGTAGCTATTTATGATACTTAATACCCTGCTGACTGAAGGTTGTACAAAAGGGGCAGTTAGTTTGTCTTTTTAACTTGGATATATATTCTTCTACATAAGAAGCCAGTTAACACGCATTTGATTACCCCATTATGTGTACTGCTGAAGGGGAAAAGCACGTAGGAACCACTGCTATCTTGAGGGAGTTTTTATTTTTGTTTAGAGGCATTTTCCTGGGGACCTTAGAGAGTAGAAGCCTGTTGTGGAGGAATAGGACAGATTCTCAGCTGATATGAACTGCTGGAACCTGATTTTACTCAGGGGAGGTCTGACAATTTGTCTCAGCTGAGGAGTGTCTGAAGGAGTAATCCCAAATAGGACTGGGAGTTCCCAGTGATTGCAGGATACTTGGTTAGTGGACAGATTGATATAATTCCTAAGTGAATGGCAGAGCCTGAAGCCCAGACCACTTGCTTATACCAGTGGAACATCTGTGACAAATTGTTATTAGTGATGGATTTTAAAGGTAGCAGGTATTCTTTCTTTTACTTCAGCCTGAGTTGCTGTGTTGTGTGTTAGTAGCCTGTATCTCCCATGTCAATCCTGATATCTTGTATGTGGATTACAGTATGACTCCATAATAATTTAAATTCGTCTAGGTTGTTTCCATCAGTGCATTCTCATCACTTCTCTGTGTCAGCAGTTGTCTGGTTCAGGAAACCAAACGTGCAGAAAGCTGTTCATTTTTTTGCTGTTTTTTTTCTGCTTGCTTAGCTCTCTGAAACAGCTCACTGCTGCAACAGATGAGCATGAATGCTAGTGTATAAAAGGATGTATGTGTAGCTGGGAATGGGAGGATGCATTCTAGCTTCATTGATTTAGGTTGGCTAAGCTCCTAAGGCTCGTGCCTAAGATAGAAGACTTCTGCCTCCACTTTGTAGACTTGATGCCTACTCATGTGCAATCAGCACAGCCTGTAGCAACTGCAGTCATTGGAGTTGCTGGACTACACCAGTTTACAGAAGCTCAGAGTCTAGATTCATGAGTGATACCATCCCTAAATTGAGTTCTATCAGTAGCTCATTATGTTCACTGTGAAAAGCTTGCCTATTTTTTTCGTGCCTGATTCCTTATTTCTCCTCCTGCTGATGAAATTGTGCTGTTCTGTTAACACATTTCCTCTTTGAATTTTGCAGGACACAGAGAGGTTTCATTCCTACAGTCAAGAGCTGGAGTGCAAGCTCCTGTCAAAAGAACAAGAACTGGAACAATTGGTTCAAAAACAGAAAAGGGTATTAACCAATATCCTTCAGAGTTAAAAAATAGATAATTTTTATTTGTTCATATGATTTTCTTTAGGTACTATTTTAGGTCCCAAAAATGCAAGTTGGTGTGATGTGGTTCTGTCAAACTGTGACCCTCTGTTGCTTTTGTGTCATGAGGGTAGATACCCAAATGCATTTAAAAGTGGAGTTATGACTGCTAGACTTCTATGCATGCGCCTAGGAAAAATGTTACCCTCTATTTCTAAAGCAGTTTTCCTTTTATATGATAAAATGAAAAAAAAAAGCTCCAAGTATTCTCCTCAGGTACTAGGTTAATTTTATGAAAATGTAGCAGAATTCCACTGCCTTCAATGTGCTATGAACTGGCATAATGCCCAGACAGCTCAAGAGCAGTGAACAATGATTTGGCTCTTATAGTGTACACCTTTGCTCAAAGCTTGTACCAACTACTCATTTACTTGTTTTGGACGATTCAGCGCTATGAACTTGAAATGCTTCCTCCTGAACAACCTGCTCCTGACACATCTCTCTGTGGTAACAGTTTTATAGCAGTGCATGGTTCTCTTGCATGGTAACAGCTTGTCAAGTTCCCATATTGAAGCCTGATGTGTTTTACTTCTTGAAATGCATGTCCTGCTTGGGGAAGCAGAGTATTTCTGCATGTGTGAACTTGCTGTAAAGTGTCTCCAAGGTCAATGCATGAAAGACTAGCGATAGGGAAAGGGGGTAGCACTGGAATTTAAAGGGCTGAAATGGAATGCTGTGAAACCAACTCCCCCTGTAGAATATGAATGTAAAATACATGTAAAATGTCTTTTCCTGGCAACAGTGCTTGGGAGTACCAGTCCTGGGAAGTAGGAGAGAAGTAAGAGGGGAAGGGAAGGAAGAGGAAAAAGAAGTTTGAGGGCAGTTTCCTAGTTGTGTGTAGTTTTTAGATGCTCTTCTGAGCAATGAATCCAGGTGCTGCTGAAGCTGATGGGAATTGTAGGATTGTACTTGAGTAAGAGGGGAGACAAACTGCTAGCTTACTGTAATTTTGCAAGTTTAGCTGATGAGGATATAGGACTGAACTAAAAGGCCATTACATAATTGAAATCAACTGCCTGATGTAATTACCTTTGTTCAGTACCACTGTGAATCAGAATAGATGGGGTTTTAAGCAGGCTGTTTACGGCATTGCAGCACTATAGTGAAATAATCTATAACTTGAAGATATCTGTGGGGGCACACAAATCAGGCATTTTTAGTCTGAAGCTAACTGCAAAAATATAAGAAAATATTTATCATAATTTTGTAATGATTATATTTTAATCTCCTTTTTTGGTTGGGTTTTGGTTTTGGTTTTTTTTTTTTTTTTGCTTTAAAGCTATGTTTAAAACTTAGTTATCAACCAGTAGTTCTGTAAAACTCTTTTCCTATGGTTCTCTAAAATATATATGTTCTAAATTTGGTATAAAAACCACAGAAGCTATTCAAAGGCTTACACTCAATTTTAAGCCTGGTCTAATCAAGTAATACAGGCAGCAGTATCAGGAAGTTTTATCTTATGATTATTGTCTAAATTGCCTATTGTCTACTATTGCCTATCTTGGAGAACATAGAATCGTAGAATCGTTTAGGTTGGAAAAGACCTTTAAGGTCATCAAGTCCAACCATTAACCTAACACTGCCAAGTCCACCACTAAACCATGTCCCTAAGCACCACATCTATGCATCTTTTAAATACCTGTGATGTGGTGCTGGTTTAAATACCTGTGATTATCTAATTTTGTATTTTCCTTTTCTATTAATTACATTGTTTATTATTAATAGTATTACTGTTTTTTAAATTTTATTTGTAATTTCTATTTATCATTTCTCCTCTCCCTTATGAACTTGCATGAGTCTTAACAAGGGTGCTTTTGAAGGACAGGATCTTCATAGTACCATAAAAATTAAACTATCCCGTTTTGTGGAAAGGAAGCTGTGCTGGACAAATGGAATTCACTACTTCTAATTATGTGATGAGTGAGATAATTTTATTCAAATGGTTGATGGCATTTGAAACTTTTGTCATTCAGCCAGCTGATTGGTACCCACTGTCAATCTTATGTGCAATATTTGGGGTTTGTTTTCTGGTATAGCAGCCTAGCCTCTTTATTTGAATGGTTAACTCACTGTAGTTAGAGGCAGTGTTTTGTACATATATTTTTCTAATTCCTAACAATCATCTCTGAGAGTGACTCTAATCTTTCCTCAGATCTTTTTTTATAATACTATATAAAATACTATAACCCCACTCTTCATTCACCTAGATATCAATGTGTGCTACGTTAGCTTCCACCTGTCTAATGTTTGCCTTATCCAGAGCGCTCTGTCACTTTCGCCTCCTCCTCTTGCATGGAAATATACTTCGATATTTAAATCTATTCTTGCAGATGCTAATGGTAGCTTGGTTTAATTACAACTTCCATGCTTGATTATATGAGAGAACCTCTTGGGAGTAATAGAAATGCTTTTTTCCAAACCTCATTAATAAGTCTTTTTTCTTTTCCTTTTTTTTTTTTTTTTTTTAAATACAATGTAATTATTCCTGTGTTGGAAATTATTATCAAAAATGTGAAAGGGAACTTCCAGACAAGGTGAGTTCAGTGTTGTTTCTGCTGATTTAGCCAGAGGGAGTCTCCCTTATGAGAAGCTTCTGGCTGGTGTGACTGAAATACTGATCTGATTCCATGTTGACTGGCCTTCTGTAGGCCAAGATTCATTTGGCTAGGCCTTTTTGCTGGCTACCATTATCTTGAATCGTCAGCTTGCTCTACATGGCTTAAATAAAGCACAAGGTATTCTCAGTAGTGTTCCTCAAGGGATGTGTGATGGCCTGTCTCAGAAGGAGGCACTGGGGACCGAGGATGTCCAGCATAAGATCTAGGGCACAGAATCTTGTATTAGGGGAAGAAAGTAGATGTGAACCAGGTAAAATGCAGGAGAGTTACTGGGCTTCTCACATAAAATGATGAGTTCTGTGCTGATGACAGCCACTGAAGAGCAAGGTCTTAGGATTCTGAGTGGGCGATCCACGAGAACATGGATCAGTAGCACTCAAAAATGCAAATCAAGTGATAGGATTGATAAGAAAGGCATAAAACCCAAAATAATCCCCAGTCTTATAACACTGTAAAAATGTTTCATCTTTCACACGCACCTGAAATAAATAGGAAAAAATAAAAGAGAAAAAATACAGAAAGGATGCTGAGCTAAGAATGAGGGAATGCATGGAGAGTGCTTAATGTATGTGTCTTTGAGGGACAGCAACAGTTTGTATCGGACAATCCGAGTTCTTTACCCGGTTGTAAACTTTTGAGTTTTTCCTCCCATTTTTGTCAAAAAAGGAGAATATACACATCGGCTACTATGTCTCTGCTTGACCTGTGGTTATTGGTTAATTCTCTCTGTTTCCTAGATTTTGTTAAACATAACTGTGGGCCATGAGTCTTTCCCAATCAATTTTCATCTACTTGGTGACCATGGGACCCAATTTGAAGCTCCAATAAGCAGCTAGAGCCTATAGGGTCTATGCCATTCTATACCAGCTGAACATCCACCTAATGAGTTATTCCACTGTATTGGGAGTTGTTTAAATGAATGTTTTAAAAGTAGTGTTTGGCATCACTTAAAGGATTTTATAGATACAGTGAAAGGAAGGAGCTCTGTATTACTGTGAAATAACCCTTTCTCCTCTTGTTGTGTCCTGGGGTTTAAATATTATGAGCATTTGCTGTTGAGCATAGTTTCAGCATAATTTTTTTTCTCACAAGAGTAAGCACTAGGATTTATAGCAATTATTTCTAACATCAGTACTTATGATTCTGGGAGCTGATTTTGGCTACCATTGCAGTTACATTTCCAGGCCAGTCTCTGTGTAAATTTTCAGATGGCCATAGTATTCTCTAAGTGGGATTTCTGCCTGCAATTTGTTGCTCTTAAGCTTTTTGAAAGTTAATCCTTGTGTGATCACTTTTTGCTTCTCCCAAAACCACTCCTCTGGATAAGAAAGTCTTGTCTTCTAGTACCTGAAGCATCTGGTCTTTTACTTACAATAAATAACTTCATTCTGTCAAGGAATGGAAGCAATACTCAGGAACTGAAGTGATCTATCAATGTAAACCAACATTGCTCAGCAGTAATTTGATGTCTAGCTAGTCAGTGTTCCCTATGAACTGTGAGCCTGCTGAGGCTACAGTTCAGCAAATACGTTAAGCTGGTGCTGTTGCTGAGATAAGTGCTCCCACTCTACTCTTGTTCCTGACCTTTCACAATCCCAGCTAGAAAGTATTTTCTGCTTTTGCTTTGAACCTGGGCCTTAAGGTTGCATTCAAAACCAAGACTAGAATAACAGCAGTGTTGTGGAGTGTGAACAGACTGGCAGAGCTGGGTAAGGACAGATTTTGGTTTGGGTGAGCTCTGCTTGTTGGGATGTGCAAAATGAGAGTTCTGACAAAATCCTCTGTTGTGTCTCAGATCTGGAGGATTGAACTGGTATCATTGTAATGCTTCTAGTACATTTTACATCCCTTAAAAAGCATGCTTAAAAAAAAATTTTTTTTTAAAAAAAAGCTTCTATCTTCAGGTCAACAGTGCCTTCCCTAATATGAAGTGGACTAATTTTAGTCTACTTAACTTTTGCTCTGTCATCTTAATTTGCTCAGTTAGCCAGGGAGAAGCAGGTGGAACTTCTTTACATACCAGAAACCACTGTCATCTGCTGTTATCTGTTTCACAGGGAAGGTGTATCTTTCCTTTCTATATGCTTTGGAGAGTAGATATAAAAGTGAATAAAAACCCTCTAATTCACACTTCTTGGCAAATTTAGCTGAGATGGCAGAAAGGTTATTGCTTGTTGATATTACTGGGGGTGGGAAGGTTTATCAGCTACCAGATTTAAATCTAACAGTTTTTAGGCAGAACTCTGAATCACTCTGTGTAGGCCTTGTCATTGTGGGAAATTGTCTAAAATAGCAACTGTGAATATCAGCTAAGTACTGCTAATCTGCTCTAACCACCTTTTTTGTGGTTTGTCCTGGTGCATTTTTGAACTGGATGAAATTCAGTCATAGAGTGGAATGGCTTTGTTTTTGTGTAACATAATTACGCCTGTACACAGAGCAGTGGAAGAGCACCATATGTGTTTTATTCATATGTTGCCTTTGATAGAAATAGCTTCCCTATTCAACTAACCTCTAAGACTTGAACTGAAAGCCTCAAAACCAAGATGCCTCAGTTAGTTATAATACATTCTGTTCTCTTTTCTTCCATTCCAGTTAGAGCAGCAATGTACAGAACTTCTCAGTGGCAAAGAAGAAACCAAAGCAGAGAACACCAAGCTGAAGCTGACTAACCAGGAGCTGCTAAGAGACCTGGAGAGAACATCTCACGAACTAAGCCTGGCTCAACAACAGTTACAGGTGCTTCAGGAGGAGGCGTCAAGACTACATGAGGAGAAGGAAATGTAAGTCTCCAGCTGCCGTGGTTCTAGTGCATTTGCTTAGTGTGCCAGTGAGTCTCCTTCTCAGGGTATTCAGTGCTGTGATTTAAGTTGGTGTCATAAGCAGAAACTGCCAGCAAAGCCAAGTGCAGTTCTAGTCATTTTCCCCCAAGCAATTCAGCATGTTTTCTGTAGCGTATCTGGCTTCTACAGAATCTTTTGCTACTTGTTCAAAATGTCAGTGTTCTCCCACCTGCCACCCCCCATTTGTTGAGGGTGTTTGGAATTAAAATTCGGTTTAATTGGTTAAAAAGTATGTCTTAGTTTTGAAATACCAGTGGGATTCCTTACAGAAATTACAGTTGTGGCACATGATGCTCCATCATCCTCAAAGCTAAATCTATCTGAAACTTGCTTCTCAGAATGTACTCTGGCTATGAGATGGCTAGGATGTGCTTCTTTTCTTCATCAAAAGCAAGTCTAGTACATCATTTCTGACCAAGGAGCCTGGCCAGCAAGATAAAATGTAGCTTATGCAGCTGAATCACAGTTCCATCATGTTGGGGTTTCCAGTTCAAATGTGTTGGATCTCAGATTCTAACTCTGAATTAAAAAATATTTTTCAAGAAGAAATATTTACAATTCATATTTTGAGGGATAGAAATGGCCTTTAAGTGACAGATCAATCTACCTGTCTTGCTCCAGCCTTCTGCACAAAGCAAAAGTTACATTACCCTGAAGCTGTAATTGGCAGAAATGTTCAGTGAAGTCCATTTAATGGAAGATAGTTTTAAAAAAATGCTCAGGGATCTGTAAAACCCTCTTGTTGCCAATGGAGAGCACATGGATGCCAGACTGTGGTGCACATCTTGCTGGACTCTGTATATTTCAGCAATGAACTACGTAACTCAGAGCTGTGGCTATTTGGCATATTTCAGGATAGAGCAGACTATTAGATATTCTATATTAGATATAGCTCTCTATTAGATAGATCAAATGTCATATTCTTTTCCTGTTAACTTTTGTGCCGAACTCTACTTAGTTATTACCAATTTAATTTTTCTTGAGGGAATAAATAATGAACTTTGTCAATAAATGATTGTTAAAGAACAGCCACTGCGTTTAGAACACTAATTTTAGATTTGCATGTTTGATGTGTTTCGGAAACAGACAGTAGAAATATTACTCCTCAAGGTGGTTTATTTCCTCTTTGAGGCCTCTCTTTTCAGATCCAGAGCAAAGACTGTGGGATGATCTGGTTTTAAAGCTACAGAGGAAATCTGCCCAGTGGTCAGACTGCTGAATAATACTACTGCATTTACAAAGCACTTTGGATTCAATAGTGTTTTATGGAATTATTGCTCAGCCCTACTCAACTGCACCTGCAGTGTTGCTTTAAACATCTGTATCAGTCTGGTAAGACCTGAGCTGTTGAAGCAGGTGTAATGTTCAGACTGTGCACAGGAAGAACTTGAGGCTTCACTGAAACGCAAAAAACCTTTAAGGCCAGGCACCGAGTTGCATTAAGTCAAAGTAAATTGTGTAAATCTAGTGTAAAAATCTGAGACCCCGTGTCCAATGTTTAAGCTGCATAACTGTTAAAAGTCAGGAACTGAAATGAAGTTGTAGGGAATGTAGATGTGTGAGCCTGACATACGGTTCCACCAGCAAGATGAACTCTAATTTTGGATAAAATATTACATGGTCTTTAGTGGCTATAAGTGAGAAGGATTTCAGCAGTATGTCTTCTCTGAATGATGCAAGTGCCAGTATCAGTGCATATTAAGCTCTCTGGATGAAGAAATTATAAAGCTATAATTTTTTTAAAAAGAACCTCTACTCCTTCCTCTGCTAACTCAAACTGCTCTGGCACTGTGGTCCTTATACTGAATAAACTTTTTTAAAATTAGTAACCATTCATGCAGAATAAAGTCTACAGGTTTGCAGAAGCTGAAGTCTCAAATGTGGATACTGCTAGGGGGAAGCATTTTAGCAGTGTTGTTACCATGGTTAGAACAATTTTATTTATTTCTTTTCATTACAGGGAGGTGTACCGAGTGACAGAAACCTTACAGAGAGAGAAGTCAGGACTTCTGAAGCAGCTGGATTTTTTAAGGTAATGCAGACTTTACATTCAAGAACTTTGTGCATCATTTTAAAGAGGTACGTTAAAGGATGAAATTATGTTGGGATATGTACTGGGTGTACGTGGCCAGGTGTTGGCAATGGGGCGCCACAGGGGCAGCTTCTGTACCGGAGAGGAGAGGCCAGGGCTGCCCCATGCCAGACACAGCTGGTTCCAGGCGGCTCCAACCAACCCACTGCAGGGCATGGCTGAGCCCCTCAGCCAAGATGGTGGCACCTCTGGGAAAGCATGTGTAAGAAAAGGTAGAAAACACTGTGCAGCAGTTGAGAGAGAGGAGTAGGAAAAAAATGTGTGAGAAACAGCCCTACAGACACCAAGGTCAGTGAAGAAGGACGGGAAGGAGGTGCTCCAGGCGCTGGAGCAGAGATTCCCCTGCAGGCTGTGCAGAGCCCACGCAGGAGCAGGCTCCTGGCAGGAGCTACGGCCCATGGAGAGGAGTCCGAGCAGGAGCAGGTTTTCTGGCAGGAACTGTGGCCCATGGGGGACCCACACTGGATCAGTCTGTTTCTGAAGGACTGTGCCCCGTAGAAGGGATCCACGCGGGAGCAGTTTGTGAAGCACTGTAACCTGTGGGAGGGAACCCACACTGGAGCAAGGGAAAAGTGTGAGGAGGAAGGAGCAACAGAGAGGGTCTGTTTTGGACTGACCACAACCCCTCATTCCCCATCCCCTTGCACCGCTCGGGGTTGGGAAGGAGGTAGAGTCAAGAGTACAGGAGTGAAACTGAGCTTGGAAAGAAGGGTGGTAGGGAGAAGGTTATTTTAGTTTTGTCTTTGTTTCTTATCATCCTACCGTTGAGTCTGTTTTGTCTGTGATGGTAGTTGGTAAGCAATCTTCCTGTCTTTATCTTGACGCACAAGCTTTTCCATCTTATTTTCTTCCCCTGTCCTATTGAGGAGGAGGAGTGAGAGAGCAGCTGGGTGTGCATCTGACAGTCAGCCAAGGTCAACCCACCACAGGATAATGACACAAAATGTAGCAAAAATGGTTGCAAAAGACAGTACGTCTTTTGTAAGCCCCGTTCTTGCACACAGTAGAAGGCCGTACACAAGAAAGATTTGCTTTGTTTTGGCAATTTGGTATTGTAGGACAATCTCCATTCCAGAAGTCAAATGTAAAACAAAACAATGGTGAACTGTTCTAAGCTGGTTCTGTGGTAGAAGCCTGGCCACAGGAGACTTGAAGTTTACTAAAAGGCTCTGTTGTTTCTAAAGTGATGGAAGTACAGCCAAAATGAAGATTCTTTCCCCAAAATGTTTATTTGTAAAATTATATCAAAATATAGTTAGCAAATTTTTTCTGTAACATTTTTGCATTGATAGACTTCAAAGTTTGGACTTGTGTTCAGACAATTGTAACCCTCTTTTTAATGTGCAGCAATGTTAGTTTTTGTTTGCTCAATGGTAAGTTTGCATGGGCTATAGATTGTGCTTGCCTGTAGACCTTCATTCACTGCATTTCCTTCAGGAGGCCTCATTTTAAAGTTACCCGAAAAGCTCCCATGCTTGAGGAAAGGCTTTTACTTTGCAGTGGGTTTCCCATAGGCCACTCCATGTGGTGTGGTCTTGCCTGCTGCTGGTAATGGGGCCGTAGACACAAAAGTCTGACAGCAGAGGTTGTTTCTGTTCACCAAGGCTGTCATGGCTGCTCAGCCTCTTTTGTGGCCAGGCCAGCAATAGATGGAGACAATGATTGATGTACTAAGCAGGTGTGTTGTCAGATCTGATCAGAGCTGGCTGATTGCCTGGAGTCTCCATTTCTTGATGTTTTCATCTCTTCTGCATAATGGATGGAAGATGGATGTTTTCCTAGGGAGACTTTTCCATGGCAGTCACAACTGTAGCCATCAGAGGGACATAACTGGCCTTCACAGCTGTCACCAGATGAACAGAGATGGTGTTCATTACGCCCTGTCCACATTAAGAAGTAATCTTTAATGTGAAAAGCTTTAAACATTTTAATTTAGAGTAAGTGAAGGCATATTGACCAGAACTGATTTCTATGTATTAAGGCATTTGTTTTGATAAACTGCAGAATGAGGGCCAGATGCCAGCTGGCTTTAATCAGCATAGCCCTACTGGAGATTCAGTGGCCCAGACAGGGAACTGGCTGCGGTGAGAATATAAATAAAGCATGATAAATGGTGGAGATGTACCAAATTAAAGTGCATTTGTCTTGCCTTTTACACTGCCAACTGTCCAGTCTGTGTTAGCATTCAGTAGAAAAATCAGCAGTTCTTAATACTTGGCCTCAGTGTTTCTTTTATTTGTGTTCTCTTTGCAGGGAGAGGAACAAACATCTCAAAGATGAATGTGACATATTTTTACAGGTAAACAACTATTATTTTCAAACCTAGTGTTGAGCAAACACATATCAGAACAGCCTCAAAAGAAGGGGATCAGAAGTCTGCAGGAGACAGACTCTTGTGCTACTTAAATCTTGCCCCATTCTTAATTTATATTGTCTTTTTTTCTCACTTGAGAATAAGATTTTTAAATTTGCTGAACAATTCTAAGAGCTACGTTTTTAGAGTTATAAAGTTGGAGCTATCTTGAGGGAGATGAATGTATTTTATAAGAAGCTAAGGATGCAATCATAAGAGGATGAAATAACCTAAAAATTGAACAATTAAATTGTGTTAATCTATTCAGTCAAGAGTAGCTAATACCCTGAAACGTTTATACACCAGTACAATATCTGAGTACCTGAATCAGTACCTGAATACCTATCAGTACTGAGTAAGAGCAGATCACATTAACTTTTTATACAGCAGCAGAGAATGGGCCCCTACGAAGTTCCAGAAGTACCCTGGCTTAAGGAGACTAAGGCCACTTAGTTTACAGTTGTTTGTGTTCTTATTCCTACAAGAAGCTGCTAGTGTAAATCACCATATATCTATTGACTTCTTTTCATGACATGCTGTTTTATTGTGGTCCACTTAGTTTACAAAGAAGATGAATTCTTGTGGGATCTGGAGTTTCCATGTTCTGGTTGTTTATCAATCAGGGTTTTGAAGCATTTATATCTCTAGGATTTTTTCTACAATTTTTTCTCTCATATTCATTGCATTATTTAAGCATTAGGAATGAAGGCAGTTAACCATAATGAACAACAAGAGTAAATTAATAAGAAGTATTCTGTATTTCTGCAGAAATGCAAAACAAGTGTTCCAAAGACCAGCTGGAAGCAAAGATCAGGGTCTATCATTGGGAAATACATGGAGGGCAAAATGCTGCCTAACCGGTAAGAACTTTTTTTCGTGTGTTCCCTGTTTGACTACAAAGAAGATGTGGAATGTTTTCTTTCTGATACCTTTGGACTTTTCAAAGCATCTATTTCTAAAGTGTCTGTCACTATAAGATTACCGTGCTTTTTAAGAAATTTGAAAATTAAGAGGCAAATTTTCATATAAAACAGGTGTACTGTCTGCAAAGGCAAGAGACTTCCCCATTGTGGATGAGTATATGCTGGGAGGCAGAAAAGCTTGCCCATTACCCTGTGTTGATGTCGTACAATGTCCTTGGTAACTCCCTGAAAGAGTATATCTCCTCCCCTCTCATTGTAGAGGAGAGCAGTCCTGTTGTAAAGTATGGGATGCAGAACTAGTAAAACATGGAGAATTTAATTCTCAACTGTGTGGTTGTAAACTTGAAATCAACAGGAACAAGATGGTGATCTCTGTGAAACACTAACATGTTTCCTTTGAGACAAGAGGAGCTGGAAAGAAAACTAGTATTTCACTTTGAAATAGCAGCTAAGACAATGTCCCTGCAGGCACAGGGTCATGAAGTGTAAGGAGGGAAAGCTTTCAGAGACACAGTTTAGTAAGTTCAGTACTGAGAATTGAAGAATACTTGGCAAAAGCAATTATGGCACAAAAGTCATAGAAGAGTTTAGGTGGGAAGTACCTCTGATGTCTCTAGTCCAATCTCCTGCTCAAAGAGGAATAACTCCAAAACTAGATAAGGTTGCTCAGGGCCTTGTTCAGTTGAGTTTTTGACCATCTGGATAGAGGTCCCACAGCCTCTTTGGGTACCTGTTCCCTTGCTGCACCAGTCTCATGAAGAAATTTTGTTTCCTGTATCAAGTCAGCATTTCTCTTATTGCAACTTGCATCTGAGGTCATTGCACATATCTGTGAAGACTCTGGCAGAATATTCTAAAGAAACATCACAGAACCTTGTAGATTTTATCTGCACTCCCCCTTCTGTTGATTCCCCACTTAGCCTTTTTTTCATCCATATTAAACAAAACCATCTCCCTCCTACCTGCTAAAGAGAGAATTAGATTATACATAGAAAGGGTCTGGGTTGGGGGCTTCTTTTATCCTTCCAGAACAGAGGCAGGGAGGGAAGTAGGAAATTACGGTAGAGAAATTTACTTTGGTATTCCATGAGGTTAGAAATGAGGCTGATCTTATGTTTTGTATTCTGGTTCAGGTTTTCTCCGTGAGTTATTAGCTTTCCCCATGATGCTTATAATTATCAAGCATGCTATATATGTACACACATTGTATGATGAGCTGACTTTTCAGTAGACATTGGACTGAATCTACTACGCCTGCTGTATTAAAAAACATGGGAGATTAAATTCAGTTACACTAGAATAAAAAAATAGGAATCCAGGTCCAATATATTTTTGTGATATACTTACTTTTTTCTCTATCTAGCCATTCATTTGAAGAAGATGATGTTTTCAATAACTCAAAGAGAAGGAATTCTGCTGGACTGAATGGAGTTCTCTCTGTAGAGCCTGATGCTGGAGTCACTGGAGGAATGTCTAAAGCTTCGTGTCTCCAAAGAATAATATCAATTGAGGAAGATCACCTACCCCAGCTTCTTGACAGGCTGGTTGATAAGCAGCTGAACAGGTGGACTGGAGAAGATGAGAATACTTCTTCTGAGATGGAAGTGGACAACAAAAACACAGAACAATCAATGGAACACTCACCATCATCTTCTAGAGAGCAGCCTGTAGGGAAGGAAACACTGTCAAATGTAAGGGGGCAAAGGGGACCTCACGTTGAGTATTGTGTGCAGTTCTGGGCCCCACAATTTAAGAAGGATGTTAAGGTCCTTGAATGCCTCCAGAGGAGGGCAACAAAGCTGGTGGAAGGGCTGGAAGGAATGTCCTGTGAGGAGTGGCTAAGGACTCTGGGTTTGTCTAGTTTGGAGAAAAGGAGGCTGAGGGGCGACCTCATTGTTCTCTACAGCTTCCTGAGGAGGGGAAGTGGAGAGGGAGGTGCTGATGTCTTCTCCCTGGTATCCAGTGATAGGACACGTGGGAATGGTTCAAAGCTGCGCCAGGGGAGGTTCAGACTTGACATTAGGAAACACTCATATACCAAGAGGGTGGTCAGACACTGGAACAGGCTTCCTAGAGAGGTGGTCAATGCCCCATGCCTGTCAGTGTTTAAGAGGCATTTGAACATGCCCTTAATAACGTGCTTTAGCTTTTGGTCAGCCCTGAAGTGGTGAGGCAGTTGGACTAGATGATCGTTGTAGGCCCCTTCCAAATGGAACTATTCTGTTCTATTCTATTCTATTCTGTTCTGTTCTGTTCTATTCTATTGGACCTTGGAAAACATGAAATGGTGTTGAAGGGTAATGCGTTATTCTTAGAATCTAAAATTATTTAGTTTTCTGTTTTTAAGTTAAAGCATGATGAATTAAGCCATTGCCTGAAGAGGGAGATGGAAATATACTGTAGATAAATGTTGAAGGTGCAAAGAAAGGAAACTCAACCCAAAGGAGTGATAACTGCAGACAATGTGTGCATAGACTTATGTCTGAAGGAACATTCCTTCTGTTCAGGAAGAGTGAAGTTAAGCCTTGTAATAGATGACACAAGAAGATCCACTGAAAGCTAGCAATTGTCTAAAAAAAGAAGCAACTCTTTTTTTGAAATGTTAGGGGTTTTTTTGCCAAAAAGTGACATTTCTCGTATTCTGATACTTTTGAGTCAGCTTTGGTAGCTGTCACACTATCTGAGAAATAATAAGAGCAAATATCTTCACTTTTTAATTATTTTTTTGAGAAGACTTTTAATTAGCAAATTGAAATCCAGATTTTTTTTCAGCTCTAGCTTGTATGTGCATGTTAACAATGAATTCACCATGCAGTAATAATCCTTAAAACAATATGCTGGAAGGTACATTTCTTTGGAGTCTAAAGTCCTTCTTCACTGCTTTTGCTTCAGAGCCAGCTATGCTTGTTTTCTAATTTTAGTATCATTGTTAAGTATTACTCATTTTTAGATTCTTGAAGCACATATTAAAAAGATTAAAGTATAGGAAAAATAGGTGTGCTTGGTCATAATTATATAGTTCTTTTAGAAGAAGCAAGCATATCTTAAAAATTATGATAGAATTATGCCATGGTTACATAATAACTTCTAAGTGGTACATTTTACTAAAAAGTCTAGGGCACAGAACAGAGCTTCATCCTTTGAAATGATTTAATACAATGCATACTTTTTGCTTGCTATATGACTTATTTTTTATCGCATTATTGAAGTATGGCATCATTGGACTTTAGGACAGCAAAAGCCAGGTAGATCATCAGGTCCAGCTAGGACAAACCTGTTCTGCCTGCTCTGTTTCGGCAGTCATGCCCCTTGAAAGTACATCCTCNGCAGGGAGGGGAGAGAAGAAATCATAAAATGTCTCCTGCCTGGTTATTGAAAACATTTTGTTTCAGTTTCTAAAGAAACATCGCAAGGGTAAAGAAGTTCATTTCCAAAGGTCACTTAGAACTGGAAATTCAATTTTTTTTTTCTAGGAAGTGTCAGTGCCTTAGCCCAGCCCTTAGTTTGGGTTGTTTTTTTGCTTGTTTTTTTAAATTTAGTTTAAAAAAACCACAGCAGAATACTCCTTTCTGATAAACTCTCTGTCCATGTGGCACTGAAATATGTGCATGGCCCTGCATGGTCCTCTTGGCCTGCTGACTAGGCCTGCCAATGACTATTCAATTGATGACATTCCATTGCTTAGGGCAGTCTCTAGGCTGTGTAAGTGTCTGACCACTGCCACTTTGTGTGAGTAGTGCTTCGTCTCCTTCCATACACCATCTGTAGTCCAATGAATTTCTCATACAAGTTTGTGTTTCCTAAATGATGGCTCTTGGGATCACCACTTTTTGACCATAAGATTTAGACATCAGAAGTGATCTTGTTCCATACAGTGCTCAGACACTGATTCCCTCTCCTGACAGCATGCCTGGGCTAGGAGGAGTGGTATTCAATTAGTAAGTGTTTTCAGGGCAGCTCTGCATATAATCCTCAACTGGAGCTAAAGAAAACTTCAGAAAAAGATAGCTCCCTGCTTGCTGAATCATGAGTTATGAGGTGCAAGTCTCAGGGCCATATCTCAACTAGACTGTCTTCTGCAGCCAGTCCTTCTTTCCCCTCATGTCTTGCTGCTCAAAGGATCTGCAGTATAAAGGAGTGTAGGATCTAGAAATAGTTGTGCAAAGGAGGCAGAATGATTCCGCGCAGTTGTTACATATGTAGCTCACTCAGACATGAAGTCTTATTCTCTGTTTTGCACTAGAAAGATGAAGGATCTGAGACAACCTGTATTTTTCAATTCATCGCCATTTGTGTTCCTGTAGTCTACATGGCTTTGTATTACTGCATTCCATGATCTCATTGCTTACTATACTGAACTCAGGCTCCTAGCTGCTGGCATTAAGCCTTCCTATTCACCATATATTCACAGTCATTTAGCTGCTAATCCTTTATGACTTACTGCATCTTATAGGCAAGTAGAACCAATGTAAATTTTTTCTCCTTTTAGAAATGAACAACTATAGAAGGTGACTTCTGAAAGCATATAAGAATTTGCAGCAGTACACGAGGCCAGCAACTGCTCTTTTTTAACAGTCAGGTAGAACATTTTTTTAAGTGGCTATGAAGACAAAGCTGCAGTTAGCATAAGCAGAAATGGGATTGGGAAAACACCTGAAGGAACCATAATGGAAATTAAAGCAAGATATTCTGTCCAAAACCTCTGCCTGAGATGCAATTCCCCTCCCCTCTGTTCTTTCAATATGGAATATGAACCACTATGTTTATACCTGCCATCTTCCACATTTGTGTTAAATTGCACAAAAGGTAGATATGTTACTTGCCCTGGCTACTGTTTATATGAAGACCACTCAAAAGACACATCTAGGGAAGACTTTTTCAGACTGCATTGTAAACTAAAGTGAATTTACATCCTACTACTATTCCATTATCCCATCAGCACTTCATTGAAGCAGACTATGAAGTAGCTCGTCCCTTATTATGGTGTTCAGCTGCAGTTTTAGAATCAAGTTTGATTATTAAGGTTATTTTCATGAGTGGACTTGATTCATCTCAATGAAAAATGACTGCCTGTTATGTTGGGAGTTGAGCTGAAGGCCTCTGGTGTCTTTGAGTCTTGGTGCTACTGAGGTGTGCATGACCACCAGGGACAAGGTACTTCAGGTCATGTAGTCCATGTATTTAGTTATTGTTCACAGAACCACTGTGAAAATGGTGCCAAGCTGATGGTTGTATGTTAACTTGTTTTATTTCCCAGAGCATGCAGACTAATAAGCTGGGAATGTTTTTCAGCAGCACTGAAAATGTGCTTTATTTAGATGTATGTGTATTACTAGCAGCCTATAGTTGGAGTGGAGTTTGGGATTTTAATAGAAAAGCGGAAGTGAAGAATGAGATAAGAAATCTCTGTATTGTTGTAATGGGCTATTAGCCCAGCTCATGAGAGACATGTATTTTTGTCCCCAAAATTTACAGCAGTGAATGAATTTTTTTCATGCTTAGGAAGACAGCAGCATGAGNTAGAAAACATTTGCAAGGCCAGACTTCAATGTCCCATTTAAAGGACTGTCGGGCAGTGAGTTCAGTTCTGATGTCTTCTTGAAGTCAGCAGTCTCAGGGATTCTGTACCTCAAATGTCTGGCAGAGGGCCTTTCCTTCCCTCTTCTCCTCTCCCTCCTCACAACCCCCGCCCCAACAAACTAATGCCAGGAGCATCCATGATCTTGCTCCTCTTCTGCAGCATTAAGAACAAACTCGCTATCTTTTTCTCCCCCAACTTTGCACAAACTAGGAGAAGAGGCCAGCTAGGGCACCCACTGCAAACCAGCTGGTGCTACAGTGTTCTTCCCTAAGCATCTCCTGATCTACATACAAAGGTCTTGCGAATAATGACCTACTTGACAGAGGATATAAATGTTCTCTCCAGCATCCACTTAGCCTGCAGTAAACAGAGCGTGGATAGGCAGAACAAATTGTTCTTCTTTCTGCTTAAAAAACTAAATGTCAGAAACATAGCTGAATGTTTACAGCCTGATTAACTGGGTCTAATTCTCCCTCTGTCTGTCTCTTTCCTCCGTGCTTCTGCCTGTAATGTTGAACAGATGTAGAAGTGCAGTAATTCCATGGAAGCTCTTGGCTCCACAGGAGTAGCAGAGAAGAATCTGGTGATAGATGGCATAAGCCAAAAAATTATGACTTTGCTTTTGTTATCTAGGTGAAGATGTGCTTCCTCTGTGTCATTGGTATAGGATGAAACTACTGAGCAGAGCTGTGCGAAGCTTTATGGTTTTTGATTTGCAGGGATGAACATAAACTGTCTTCTTTTGGCAATTTCATGCATTGTTCAATACAGTCTCATGTCAAGGTTCATATTCAGTATACTTCCAGAGCTCAGTCCAAATCACTGCACTTCAAATGATCTGGAATGATGCATGGCAAACATCTGAAATGCTGAGTTATTTTAAGAAACAGAATATTGCTTTATGAGTAATGGAGAACATGATAGGATAAAACCTCTTCTTTTTCCCATCTCAGTTAGCCTTCAAGACAAGGCAATTAGGAGAGGTAACAGGATTTATAGAACAGTTGGAGACTAATGTTTGCTCTTACTTGAAGGAGGAGAGAATAAACTCTGTCCCAGACCGCTTATTCAAGATTATTTTTGTGGGCAATTCAAGTGTTGGAAAGACTTCATTCTTAAGGCGATTTTGTGAAGATCGTTTTTTCCCAGGCACAGCTGCTACTGTAGGTAAGTTTAAGAAACATTATTACTATTACTATTTTTGTTCCAACAGTACTTAGCAGCTTCTACTGAGATCAGGCCCTGTGTTATAAAACAGAAACATACAGATGTTGTAAAAGCCATTATCCAAAAGGAAAGTAGGACATGCAAAGTGAGTTCTCCTAAACTGGGAAGCAGGTAATTGATGGAGATGTTTCAGAGTAGTTTCTTTACTGAAATCCTGGCAGCACTGAAATAAATCAGAAAAATCCTATTGATTTCAGTGAAGCTAGAATTTCCTTGTAGATCTCACTGTTCTGAAACTGATATTCTGTCCTCTGGACTGCACTATACTAACCATCCCACCTCCATACCCCATCTCTATCCCTCTAAGGAATCTGATTTTGTTTTAAAGAGAAAGTAGAGTATCTGAATGACGCTTGAAGATTTAGCATTACACTAAGCACCAAATAAACATGTTGGACCAGTGTTTCAAAGCCAAACATTTCAAAGGCTACGTTGTAATTACATTGCCTGAAGTTGTAAACCAAACTTTCAAAAGTCAGACACATAATCAAGGTACAAAAACTTAAGTATAGGTTATTGCAATGTAGCTGAGTTACTGTAAATGACCAGTTTCATTATACTTAGCCTGTATTTAAGCCTTAGTTATTCTGCAGCGTATTTGAAATAAAACTTGTTCACAATAAAAGGTATTTAAATTAATGGATTTGTCTTGCATTTGTGACAGTCTGAGAACATTCAGGTGAGCAGTTGCTGTAGCTCCCTTGACTTAGAGTAGGGTAGATAAAGGGTAGATAGATAGATAGGGTAGATAAAGACACCTGAGTTTAAATGCCTACTGGTATGTTGAGTGTCTTAAGTTCACATTAGAATCAGGGAGGATCTAAGATCTTAGCATAGGGATTTAAATTCATTTTGGCATTATAAGTTATTTCACCTGGCCTTTAGCTGCTGCTTTGGAGGAGAGCAGGTCTCCTGGGTGTCCTGCCAGATTGAAACAGACATTTTGAATACCAAAAGGCATCTCAGATACCACTAGGTGCCTGTGAGCAAACCGGTGGATTCTACCCTGCCATTGTCTCCAAATCAATCCAGTCAGAGGACCCTAGGGACCAATTAATCTGACCGTTGATGCTTACTTCAGGGTGAGCTTAGTAATTTTCTAGCCTCCTGGTTCTTCATTGACTAGATCTTCATTAACTGTAATGGGACCTTAGACACCTATATGCAATTGTCTACATTTAAGAGTCTAGTGCTATGTCCCGTCCATGTTGTCTTGTAAATGGCTGATACGCTTCTCTAGATTCTGAGGTCTTACACAGTGTGTGCAATTGCCTGGGGCTTCTAGAGGAAAACCACAGGAATGCATCTGACTTTTTCATCTTTTGGCTGGTCATCCAGTGGTCTTGCAAGTGCAATGGCAAGAAAGTATGTCATAGCTTTGGTTTAGTCTTCACATCAATGAGTTTCACAGGTGTGGACTATGGCTGGCAAGATACAGACAATTGAAAAGTCAAGTGAACAACCTGGAGAAAAGTGTTCTCACTGAATTTCTACAGAATAGCTCAAATTTCTTCCCTTGAGATATAAGCAATGGATATATCCTCCATCCAGATTTCTTAATTGCCTATTGAAGAAACACGGGCTTGGATGCTTCTTCATTAATGCCAGTGGTAAAAATCCCATAGATGTGGAAAATGGCCCCAAAGAAATTGTTGATGACCTACTGAGGTCCCTTCCAACCTGTATTATTCTATGATTCTGTGGTTCTATGACACAGTACAGTGTGATACAAGAAAATGCAGGTTGTCATTAGGAGGAGGCAGTGACTGATTAAGACTCTAATTATTGTTTTAAATATCCAGAAGATACTTATATCATCACAGGTAGAGGAATTGGGAAAGGATTCATTTAAAAGTTTAGATAAATTAATTTTTGTCTCACTTCCATTTAGCCACATAAAAATTAGGGGACTAACCTAACTGCAGTCAGCTCATCTTCTATATTCTGAAGAGGGGAGGAGGTTCTCCACATATTCAGTCCATCTATCTTCAGTATTTATCTTAGGTTCCACTGTCCCCTTAGTGTGGTGCCTTGTGTTTTTCAACTAACTGTAGAAGGTGCTGATGTGGCTAGCTCAGACTAAATGCTGAACTTTCAGCCAACTGAAGTTACACAGCATGAATTCCAGGCTAAATGGCTTAGACTGCTGCGGACTGTCAAATGGACCCTTGACTCACATATCCTGATTTGGAAAGTTACTTGTCTTACAGCTTTTACAAAATTCAACTACTCTGTTAACGTTCAGTATTTTATTACTGAAGAACCTCTGGCAAATAAAAGCTCTTGTTGTTCTCTGATAGTTAGAGACTATGGACATCATTTTTAATGTAGTATCTATCTTGTTACCTGTCTGGAATTGTTGCTATTTGCTGGATCAGGTTTTCAAAGATCAAACTGAGCATATAAAGAGACAACCTACCTTGTATTTCTGTTACAGGTGTGGATTACAATGTGAAAACCATCACCGTAGATAATACCCAGGTAGCCCTGCAACTCTGGGACACTGCTGGCCAGGAACGGTGAGAAACATTCTGTTGTGGTTTAACCCTAGTAGTCAGCTAAGCACAACACAGCTGATCCCCCAGTGGGATGGGGGAGAGAATCACAAGGCTGAAAGTGAGAAAACTCATTGGTTGAAAAAAGACAGTTTAATAATTAAAAAAACCCCACCAAACTCACCACCAAAAAAAAAAAAAAAGAGGAAAAAAA
>WAAD01034522.1:15211-33772 GCA_013389945.1 Fregata magnificens | reverse complement strand
CGGCAGGGCGGCGAGGGCGGCCCTTCCCGCGCTCGGAGGCGCCCGCTGGGAGAGGGTCCGGGCGCACGGCCCCGGCAGTCGGGGGTGACCGAAACTCCAAGTCCCAGCGTGCACTGCGCGAGGAGCGGGTTCGCGCCTCTCCGACCGGGGGGCAGCGCCTCCTGGGAGCGGTAGTTTTCCAGTCAGGGTAGCGCCCAGCCCCGTGACAGGTTTAGCGCGTGTGCCCCGGTGGCCTGAGGGGGGCTGCGAAGCGTCGGGCTCGTTTGGCAAGTAACATAAGATACGAAAACGATGATGAACTCTATAAATGACTTTACCTGACTGGAAGACTAGTAAAATCACGTCAAAACCTTGAGCGTGGACGAGGATCAGTTCCTGTCCTCATTTCGAGCAGTATCAACTTGCAGAGCCTGTTTCTGTCTGCGTTTGGTCTCCGGTAAGAAGTCGCAGCTGAAAATGCAACAGTGAAAAGGTGGAAATCATTATAGTCTGTTCTACCTTTTTTCCTTCTTTTTCCGCAATTCGTGTCTTGCTACTTGCTTTAGGGCTTGGAGTTTACAGATCTGGGTTCTTTAAACTTTCCTTTGGAAAAAAAAAAAAATAGAAAAAAATAGAAGTACTTGGCGTTTCAAAAAATAGGTATGGGTAATAGTAGTACTGTGCTTTTACTGTGATACTCTGATCACCCCGTTGTTCCAGGCAGATAAATTTGTATTTAGCAGAAGTTCTTGTTGTTAGTCCTCAGGGGGCTAGACTTGCATAATATACTCAGGATTTTTTATTTCTGTTTCAGTAAAGCTGATATCATTTATATTTCTCTCATTTGAGGAGACTGTCCCTTGTCAGAATGGGAAAAATGAGTTACCATTTTCAGCATTTCCATTACACTGAGTTTCTAAAGCAGAAGCATTAAATATTTACATTAGGCCTCATAATTCATCTTGGGCGAGAAACATTCTACTGGTACTACATGGAAATGTAGTTAAGCCCCCATCTCTCCCATATTAGTACTTATACCAATGTATTTTGCTCCACCAAAAAGTAAATGACACATGAATCCTTTCCAATGACACATTAATCTGTCTTTAATTTAGAAAAGGAACTAAATTATTGGAAAACCTATGAAATAAAAATGTTTCAATAAAAATATCGTTGTTTTCTGCAGCAGGTGCCCCAGTGTCAAAGAGATAGTTCTGGTCAATATGTAGTGCGTGAAAGAGGTGAGCATAAGCCTGCCTGTTACAGCAGCATTTTTCTCCCATTTCTACCGTGGGCTACATGGCTGTATCCCCATAACTGAAACCGCTTTAAAAAGAATCTACAACAACTTGATGGAAGCCCTCTATGTAACAAATGTATATTATTAATCTGTATTGCAATTCTGCAGCTAATAAAGAGTTCATTTATCAGCTTTTTTTATTGTCCTTTTAACTAATGTCCTTTTATCCTGGCCTCAGGTACCATGTCTGGATATTCAGCACAATATTGGCAGTGTTGCTGTTGGCAAGATACTTTATATTGTCACAGTGGCATACCTCCCACTGCCCGGCAGGTGGAGGCAGAATTTAAGAGAAAATAGTGCCTTAATACAATGACTATCATTATTTTTGTTGCTGTAGTTTTTCTTAAAATACAGCTCCCTCATTCCTATTGTTTCCTGCAGAAAAAAAAATCTTACATAAAATTGTAATACACTGCTAAGGAAAAACAATAAATTAAATAGATTTTAGTACGTTTCAGTAACAATGTCTTTACTATAGTCCCCCATATGTCATAACTGCATATTTTCCTTACCACAGGATGTTATATATTGGCAATATGTCTTTCATAGGAGCTTACAGCATCATTACGCTGATTCCTGCTTGAGATTTGCAGGATGATTTTTCTCTTCTTTTTATTTTCTGTCCCTCTTCTGGAAATGGCTGCAAACTTGTTCTTTTAAAACACACTAAAAAAAAGTGCTCCAAAGAGATAAAACAGTACCAGCTCCTCAGAGCCATTTTTTCATTGGGGATGGGGACTGAAAAAAGATACAATAAGCATTAAGGAATCATGGATTGCACTGCAAGAAGCATTATTTCCAGTAGGTGGTTCTCCACTACTGTTATAAAATAATATCTCAGGATTTGGGTATGACTATGAGCCAAAACTAATATGGCTTAAAGAATGTCTTGTTAATTAAAAAAAAAATAGAAACATGTTTTGGGGGAAGTCCTATATCAACACTAATGAGCCTCTAGGTTGACAGTAACTAATTCCTCCTACAAAGATCTCTGTTATAAGTGCTTCCATCAGCAGACATGCTAATGAATGCACCCTCACAGAAACTGAATGGATTATCTTTGAGATAGCTCAATTTAATTAGGATTGAAAGCTATGTCGGAGACGTGATGATTTTTTCCTTGCACATCTGCTGGCTGTATCTTGTTAATATTACTTTATTATTCCAGAGTGAAAGGAAAGAAAGCAAACAAAATACAGGCATGTAAGGACTAGAGACAAGAAGAAACGAAGGACTAAAGTTTTACTGAGACAGAGGAGTTGTGAGGAGTAGTTGGGGAGAAAGATTTTTAAAGGCCCTGAAACAAAGGCAGTAATTAAAAGGGCATTCGGTTCAAATAGTAATTGTCCACTTTTTTGCTGATTTTGTGACAAAGAGGGTTTTGCTGCAAAAATGAAACTGGCCAAAAATGATTAGTCTACCATAATATGGCAACACAGTGACTATCAGGCTACTATACTAAAGGTAGTTTTTCTTTCTTTGCATAACATTAGATTGGAAAGATCTTTTAAGGCAATAATAAAGAGTTCTGAGTTGATTTATACAGGAAGATAAAGTGCCCACTTATGCCTATGGGGTCTGATAATAAATTGAGCAGGTGTAGGGCAGAGACACAGGCATTTAAGACCCCAAAGCCAAGTGTTAGGCTGGATTAGCCAATTCACTACCAGTGAAGAAGAAAGCAATTTTTTATGATCCACTCAAGCATAATAGCCATCAGAAGCAATAAAGGAAAGAAGAGTAATTGGGAGATAAGTATTAGCTAACCTGGTCAGACCCCGGAAAAGCGCCTGAATCTCAGCTGAAGAATGGACAGGATCCCTGTTGTAAACCTTCCCCACATCTGTAGGGGTGGGGAAAGTAGTTTTCTTAATACTGCTGTTACCCCACCAGTCTGTAATATTTGCTGTTACATGGACTCGAGGTCTTACATTCTAGTAAAATATTAGCGACTGGTATCAAACCTAGTGCTAAAAAGTGATGGGATGGAGCCACGAGGCATAACCAGTTTTGTTTTATTATGCACGCTTATTTCACACAACCAAAACACATCAGGACCACCACTGTTGCCCTGCCTAGAAGCCCTAGGACCATGTTTTTCTCATTGTCCCCTTTGAAGTCAGGCTCCATTAAAGCCTACTCTGAAAACCATTTTAAAAGAGGTCTCTATAAGAAGTTAGCAAGGTCATAAGTACTTTTGCACTCTTAAGAAATTAAGATCCATGGATGTCCTTCTTTGTTGTTTATTTCAACAGTATATTTGATACACTGTACTCTTAGTTAAGTAGTCTTGTAGAAGAAGTCACTTTCTAGCTTAAACAGAATCCAATATATGGCAGTAGTAGCAAGGCTTGCTAAAGCCTTAGGCCGCAACTGTGAACTTTCACCTACATCTGCTGACCGTATACTGAACTTTTACTTAGCTACATGAAGGAAGGCCCTGAAATGGGTGCAAACCAGACAGATAGGGTAGCCACAACCATCAGTAGAATTTGCACCTATTAAGATAAGAAAAGGAATGTCCTACCTGGAGATAGAGAAAGGATCCAATAAGGAATAAGAAGACCCCAGACCCAAATAGTGCTATTGGACCAAACCATCCTGTGAGGGGAGGGGAACTTAGATTGTAAGGGTATAATTGCCCAGGGATTTCTTTGTTTGGGGTCCCTCTCCAGAGGCACCCAGCTGGAACTGTTCTTTACTGCGGTACCACTCAATAAATTCATCTGGCATATGTCATGCCGCAACTCTGCTTCAGGGAAACCTAAGGTCAAGCCTGAGAGGAGAAAAAGCACCCGAGAGTGAGTGTGTGTAAGCGAGGAGTCGAAAAGGGGCAGCCCTCAGCTCTGTGGAGCTGCCTGCTGCGAAGGGACTCGGGTTCTAGCAGTTAAAGTCTCGGGTGGTGTGTGTGTGACTCCCTGAATGGTGTGTGAAAGCTCGGGCTGTGGCTTCTTCTTTAACAGTCTCATCTATTTTATTTTTTTCTATTTCCAGTCCAGTAACAACATCTTCAGTTTATTCCTTGGCTAACAAAAGCAATCCAAGAAGAAACAAAACACTTTGGTTGTTCTGAAATCACAGATTTGAGTTAAACAGGCATATCTGCAGATTCCTCAGAAAAGTGAGTAGGAACAACCTTTAATTCATAATATCTTGGATGGTTGTTCTGTATCATGATATTGTCTAGCCACTTCCACATTATTTAGATTTCTGGAGTCACAATCTAAATATGTGCTACACTGAAACAGAAGAAAATTAAAAAGTGAGCAGGAGAAAGATAAAATGATTAAGTAGCTTAGAAATACCACATAAATTTCTCCCTCTGAATTGAATCAAAGGGCAAGAATATGAAAGAACTAAACAACCCTACCACACGTTCTAACAAAAAGTTTGGAACCAGCTCATGCCTCTCTGCCTAGCCCCCAATTTTTTTTTTCATTTTGCAATTATATAAATAATTTTTTATTTTCCTTGGTTTTGAGTGTAGAGTATGAAAGATACTGTGTAACTATGAGAGTTCATTCTAAGACGAAAAGGTCGTAGATACTTTCTACTTTTTTCTTTTGTAGTTGGAAACGAAAATGTATCTGATAGCAGTCATTCCTGCATATTTATAACTATGTTAAAAGTACTTTCTCTACACTGTATGGCTTCAGTTATGTTGAAAACATATCAGCATTAAAATAGTTAGCACTTAAAAGCTACAGTGAATTCTTCAAAGCCACCTAATTTTTGTTTTCGTATGTGTTCATCTTCCTTTAAATGGAAAAAAATCTGCCAAAGTTGTAGGTCATTTTATAGCCACTATGCAGTTTGATAGTGAACATCCGATCCAGAAAAACAAAAAATTCCTAATAATTGCATGGCTTTATGTTCATATTCTAATCTAGTATGTGTTGACTTTTTATAAAAAAGTTACCATAAGGAGTTCCACTGTAGCTACACAGGGTTGATTAATTATATGATATACTGCATTTCATCCTCTGGCAATCATGTTTTTGAAATAGATATTTGCTTTTCTGATACAGGAGGTTTTGCAAATAGAGAAGTACTGAGTAAAGTACGATGACCTGGCACGTCCAATGACTATAGATATATATGTGAGGATTTAAATTAGAGTAACTTTGAAGTGTTTTAAATAACTTTGTAATCTAAATCTTTCTGTCACATTTCTAATAAAATTGCTTTTGTGATTCCTTTTTTTCTGATGATAGGAGGGGTAGTAGAGATTTGGTGCTAAGTGGTTTCACTTGTACTATTGATTAGGGTTGGTACAGATGGATAACAACATTAAATTGATAAATGCTGAGGAAGAGAGATTAATTGGTGCACCTTTACAAAGGGATTACGTACTTTTCACAAATTAGAATATAGGGGAAGGATGTCTTTGGAGAGAACAAAAGGAAAACTGGGGCCAGCAGGAAGCTTGATGGGTAAAGGAGACAGTCAGGAGAAGGCAGGTTATGTAAACTGTTCTTGTGAGTAAGGCAGAAGATTATGGACTATGTTCTCTTCTTGACTCTCGCACGAAGATCTTGAACAAGTCACTTGTCTGCCATATACATTTCCTCACAACATAGCTTAATTCGTGTTTGTTATGATCTTGGGGTTAATGAATAGAAGACAAACACCAGCAATGGAACTTATTGTGATAATTTTTTTAAAAATTACTCTGGGCCTTCACCAAATCCACCATTTTTCTATATTCTGCAAAGAAGGTGTGTACAGATCTAGATGTTTGTTAGATCTTTAACTTCTGTGATGTGTTCCATTTATGCTAGTAATACTGTCTTTGCTATTGTCTATTGAAAAAGATGGGAGAGAGTGCTCATTTTATATTTCTAATAGGAATTGGGGGGGTTGCCATATTTGGAGTGTGATAATATAATGTCTACGTATGTTGAATTTGCTGATCTTATCATCAATGATGATGGTGTGTTGCTGATTTCTGTATCGTATATCTGAAATGACAGATTATGAAATGACTGAAATGACTAAATTATGCACCTATTTCGTAGAATACTACACAGAAATGAGGTGAATTATTTAAAAACTGGATTTTATTGTTGCATATTATACCCATACACCAAAAAATACAGTACATTCATTCTGTCATTCAGAATAAGTATGAAGTTCTTTTCTGCTTACCTCTTGGCCTTATCAGGGAATTACATTTATTGCCGTAACATTTCAAATCCATCATGCGATTATGCAAGTTTTAGAGATCTGTTATTCATATGCTTTGGGTTACAGTCATAGGCCCTTGTCACTCTGTGCAATGTATTTTTACAGTAGGCGAAATCTTCCTAAGTTTATAGATGGACTTCTGTGTTTTTGGCATAATTTGTTTCTACCACTGCTTTGATTAGGGTTGTGGCAAGCATTTGGAAGACAGCATGTTAAAAAAATCAAAAGCTTTAAAATATTCTGAAGTTTCTTATTTGTCCAAAAGTAAGCAAAGTATTGGCTTGTAGCACTCTAACTCATCCAACATTGAAAAGGTAAAATATTACTAATAAGTTGTATGAAGAGAGATGGCTAACTGTCACGCAAAAGCAAGTGCACAATATTCCTTAAAGGAATAAGCAAGTGAAACAGTAATGGCCACTGTCTGCTTCAAAGACAGAAGCCTGTGGTGGATCATGTACACTAAGGTAGCTTGCCTAAAGACCACTGCAGTGACACTGGATATTACCTCATGGAACTATGCATGTCGGTGGAATGAAAGAAACAGAAAACTGAAATACAGGAAGAAGGTAACAATGTCCTACAGAGAGACAAAAAAATGAGCAACCCTCAGAAAAAGGTAGTACTGAGTAAGTGGAGAATTGGAATAGTGAACAAATGATGCTGCTTCCTTTTGTTGATCTCTGTTGTGTTTGGTACAACAGTACTTCTTCATACGCTTCCCTGTGAATAACCAGAATTGCATCAAGGAGGTCCATCATCAACATCTCATGAACTTTAGAGATTTGTACTGCTGAGAGCATGTCGCTTTAATTTGATCTTATTCTGTAGCTATTTTAATACTTTGGTGCAAGCTTCTTGTATGTAAATGAGACAGCCCATGAAGGAGAGTTGCTGTCATTTGACTAAGTAGGACTCATGTTAAACTGGTATAGATTATTCCAAAGGAATCCTGAAATGCCAAATTGCTTTAGTAAGAAGGAACCTGGAGAATCTATTAATGCAGAAGTAAGTACGACATACTCTGGTTTTTGATATGTGTCTCCAAATAAACATAAAATATTAACAGCTAATAACTATATTTAACTTTCAAAAGCTTAGCGGATATAATTTTTTACAGCAGTCCAAACAGTTGACTAAATCCACTGTAGCTTTTTGATCATTTTATTCTCGTGAATATGTGGGCCACCTCTTCTGTAAGTATAGTTAAAGTGAACTGTTGAACAGTCTAAAGTAACTCCACTCAAGCAGATAGAGTTGTACTCGCTTTCATCAGTAGTCTGCCCTGGAATGTTGGAAGACGTTTAACATGTCAGCCAGCTATGCAAACACCCACAGCATTATGTGTGTGAAGCTCTTAAGCAATGCTTTTATTTATGGAATACACTTACAATGGGAAGATATAATAGTATTCTGGTAACTGGCACATTGTCAATTATAACTACTTAACCAGATTTTCTTGTAAACATACCATGCAATTCTTAAGTCAGCCTATAAAAAAATAGACACTTACTTTTGGAAAGGAGGCTACCTTTAAAAACATGGACATACAGAGATTTTTAGTCATAAAGCTGAGTTTGGTTTATCTTTGATTTCAGCTCTGTCCTGTTTCAGCAACAAAATATTATTATGGAAGTAACACATTGCTACTACTTTATATGTTAAAAAATAAAAAAACCCAAAGTTAAATTTACTCAGGCATCACAATTTTGATGGAGTCAGTCAGGTTGGGGTTTTGGGGTTTTTTTGGTTGTTTTTTTTTCCCCCTCCGAAAAAAGTCTAGTGTCTAAGTTATGAAACCAAGCAGCATATTCCTTTTAAAAGTATTTTCAATTTATTATTTTTACTGTTTAGCATATGTGAAAGACCATTTAATTATCCCTTGTTGGATATACAACGCTGAATGCACATTTTCAAATATGTGATTTCAACCAGTCCTAGAATGGAGTGCATTACATGTTTTCTATTTTATCCTTAGCATTACACAAACTAAAACAATGCAGAGAAGAGCATAAACAAATTAATTTGTAACAGATGGAATGAAAGTACATTTTGACAAATGCGGAGTTACCATGTTGTGGTTGTACAATCTTTGACCCTTCCATATCTCTATATGACAGCTGAAGGTGATTTAAAACTTTCCTGGCTAAAAATCATACTAATGAGAAAAAGTAAAGCTTTATATTTTATAAATGGTGCTTAACACCTGCGTTACAGCTTGTCAGGGAAAAAATGGTGGTTCCTTGTACTATGAAAGCTTCTTGTGTGCTTACAACTTCTTTTGAATCTGAATGATAAAAGGATGATATTATGAACGCATTATCTTGTGTTTGCTGATTTTAGAATCATAGAATCATAGAACGGTTTGGGTTGGAAGGGACCTTAAAGATCATCTAGTTCCAACCCCCCTGCCATGGGGAGGGACACCTTCCACTAAACCAGGTTGCTCAAAGCCCCATCCAACCTGGCCTTGAACACTTCCAGGGATGGGGCATCCACAAGGTCTCTGGGCAACCTGTTGCAGTGCCTCACCACCCTCACAGTGAAGAATTTCTTCCTTACAGCTAATCTAAATCTGCCCTCTTTCAGTTTAAAGCCATTAGCCCTATCAGTACATGCCCTTGTAAAAAGTCCCTCTCCAGCTTTCTTGTAGGCCCCCTTCAGGTACTGGAAGGCTGCTATAAGGTCTCCCTGGAGCCTTCTCTTCTCCAGGCTGAACAACCCCAACTCTCTCAGCCTGTCTTCATAGGAGAGGTGCTCCAGTGCTCTGATCATCTTTGTGGCGCTCCTCTGGACTCGCTCCAGCAGGTCCATGTCCTCTTTATGTTAGGGGCCCCAGAGCTGGACGCAATACTCCAGGTGGGGTCTCACCAGAGCAGAGTAGAGGGGGAGAATCACCTCCCCTGACCTGCTGGTCACGCTTCCTTTGATGCAGCCCAGGATACAATTGGTTTTCTGGGCTGCAAGCACACATTGTTGGCTCATATTTAGTTTTTCATCCACCAAGTCCTTCTCTGCAGGTATGCTCTCAATCCACTCATCACCCAGCCTGTATTCATGTCTGGGATTGCCCAAAGCTGGTACACTTCTGTCAGATAAAATACCTGGGGAGGTACTCAGCTGAAAGTGCTAATATAATGGGAACAAAGACCACTGATTTCTTGTGCTAGCTATTTCTTATAAACATCCACAAAATGTATAAGATGGATTTAATACAGGTGACTGTTTTTACCTTGCTTATAGGAAGTAATAAACATCTGGATTTAGTGTAGAAGTAAGGAGCAGCATTTTAACCTTTATACATACTTTTGTCAAAAGACTGATAAAAGAGTAATTAATGATCCTTGCCATATTTTGCTTCACTACTGTGCAAACTCTCCGCAGAGCAGCAAATCTGAACAAGATCTGTGTGAACAGCAAGGTCTTTACTGACTGCGTTAAGGTCTATGACGTTTGCCAGTTTTCAGTATTGGATGTATCCAACAGGTCTAAGACAGACCTTTCTCTCTTCCTTTTGTGTTTATACGACTTCCATTTATATACTCTTTGAGAGTCTTCTATTTAGTATGTTTATCCTTGCAAAATCATTCTGATGATGGATAGCCTATAGACTTCTTGAATAACACAAATCTCTGACTTGACGCTGCATATAATTCTTGTTGAACTGAAACACAGCCATACATTTTAGCCATCTAGTCTTTGTTTAAAGACTTCAAGTGGTGGAGAATCTACTTGTAACCCTCAATAAATTGTTTAAATGGTTAATAAATCCAGGTTTAAAATGCCATGCCTTTATTCCACTTTATAAATTTGGAGCCCACCCACTAAGTAACGATTGGTTAGGTTGAGAGTTAAGAGTAACGCTAGGAATAGGTATCTATCTCCCTCCTTGCAAAGTCATTAGCCATAGTAAGATTCCCAGTAAAAATGACTTGCTGAATGATTTTGAGTTTTTGAATGATTCTTAGTGTGGGCTACTCATTAGAAATTTATTGGAATTATTAAATATTTGAAATTCAGAATATGAAGTTAATTAGTTGATGTAATGTAAAGAGAAATACTGCCAGGTAAACATATTCCAAATAATACACCAGAAATTATTCAGAGGAAGTGTGCAACAAGTATTAGTCTTCAAAAGGAAGTTGATGGTGTGAATTTTTATATTGTGGAATGTAAAACTCCTTTTACTGCTTTTGTTCAATATGTCCTTAAGAGTTCACTTCTTCCAGAAGCATTCCTTTAAGCATACTCATTTATTGAGCTTTTTGGGAAGAGCCAACATAGAAGGAGGGCAAACACTCAAAACAAATTGCATTTTAAAACATTCTTTGGTATATTCATCTGGCTCTAAAAAGCTTATATAGAAAGTGATTTTGTCTAACCAAGTCACTGAGATCACGTGCTTCTGAGTGCCTTCCAATTTAGCTAAAAAATACTGACTTACATCAAACACGACTCTTCGTCCTTTTTTTCTTGTTCCCTTTGACTTTGTCTGTACTACGTTTATTACTTTGGGTTTGGGTTTTTTTTTAGCAGATTTCTTTTTATTTTATCACCTATAACATGTAACTTCTAGTCTGAGTGGTTATGTTTTATTTCTAAATCAGTCAGTTATGGTCCCTATACACCTCTGAAGCCTAAGAGATTTAGAGTCTGATTCAGGAAAGTACTGGAATATATAGCTGAATGTGATGCTGAGAGCAATTTCCTGGATCAGAGCAGTAGAAGGGAATGGATGATCCTTTGTTATTTTTGGTCTATTTTTATTTCAGAAGTGTTGTGTTAGGCACAGAATTACCGTCTTCTGCTTCTTATGTTGCAATTTAGTCTTGATAACTGCAACTTCTCAGTAACATTCCTGCCCAGTGACTCACAGCAGATGTAAGCCTCAGCTCTACAGAATTTAATAGCAAAAACAATCGCAGCCTGGGAAGGGCTCTGGAATTCTTTGCATCAGCCTAAGAAGATTTAACAACTTTGAGTTCTGTCCAGAGGGTAAAGGTAAACATTTTAGGTACCTGTGAGGGAAGAAGGAAGAATTTGGGGTAATTGCTATAGTTATGGTTTAAAAGTAATATGTTTTTGAAGGCCATACAACTGGTGCAATGTTGGTAATGATGTAGGAATGTTTTAGCAGGATCTAGCTATTTTGCTACGATATCTAGTTAGTTAATAAACCTCATATTCAAATGTGTAGTTTCTAAATTTATAATAAGGTATGGCTGTATGAACAAGGTTGCTTTTTAAGCCTAAAAGTAGATCAAATCATGAATTATTGTCCATTTTTCAGATGAGGAAAATGGGGCAATTTTTGTAACGCTACCTAATTAAAACAAGACAAAATTTGTGCATGAGTTTAATCGTTAAAACCAGTTTGAATTTTAAGAAAGCAAACAAAAGTCTTCCAAGTCATTATCTGTCCTTTTGGCAGATTCTGTCTTGTTATTATTGTATTTATTAGCAATGCAATTCTTATTGACACTGTACAAACAGGAACAGGCATCTGAATTCCATCTAGTTTGCTGTCTCCAGAATTCAAGAACAAGAAAACAGGCTGGCAGTTCAAAATTTTCATAGCACAGCCTTTCTCTAATGTCATCAAATCTATTTAGTAACTTGTTATTGAAAGACTTAGAAAAACATCAAATATAGGGGAAATTTGAACACGGGATTGGTTGCCTGAGTAGCCTGTAAAGAAAGCCCAGGCACAGAGAAGGAAAAAGGTAGCTTTCTAGAATTTTTATGCCATGGCTTTGGAGAAATCTTTCTGCACAGCTATGCAAGTGCACATTCCAGGTGTAATCTTTGAATAGTAAATGAGTAATCTCAAATGAATAAAATTTCAAGGTTTCACAAGAGTTGCCCTTAAACTTCAATTTTATTAAAACAGAAAGCAATTCTTTTTTTCAGCTGTTAAGGGCTTGTGTTTGCAATTTGAAAATATTAAACTAAGTTTTTCTCACTCTATCATGATGTGTGATAATTAATCCACATATCTACTGTTTGAAATTAAGATTTTCCTGGAAAAGGATCTCCCTTGCACAATTTTGGTTTTTTTTGCTTTTGTTAAACCAACACAGGTGTTATAACAAAAGTCTTGGAAATCTCTCAGCACTTATTTACTCTTTGGANTGTTTTCATCTGTGACATGGATTAATATTTGTAATTTTTTTTGCAGTTTTTTTGGAGTGAATGTTTTTATTTCATTTTGTGTGAATGTTTATCAGCGGTTGTATTCTCTCCCCATATTTTTAATTCTTTTACCCTCCACGTACATTTCTGGATAATGCATTTTAAATACCTATGTAACAACCAGGGTAAATATTTAAATGAGTAGAGAATTTAGTTTGAGAAACTGCCTTTCAAAGCAGTCTTCCTAGAGCAACATTTTAAGCTTCCCTTGAACAGAACTTCAGCTTTACAAATTACCAAAGAGCATGGATGTACACTTTCAGAGAACTGTTACTAATAGAGCCTTTTCTGAAACTTTTTGTAAAAATGTGAAAGACTAAGTAAATAGTTACCCACATTAATTCCAAGACTGAACCTGTTGATTCAGTTAGTGTATGCAAAGCGCTTTGAACTTTGGAGGGCCTGACCCTATTTACCACTCTTCTTATCACTGTAGGGTTGACCACTCAGTGAATCTCATGTCACCACAACTGTGGGATCCGATAAACTATGGGAGTTTATACCTGTAGAGAAATTGGCTCAAAGGTACAAGGTACTGCCCCTTCCAGGAACAGCACTGCTCACTGTCCTCTACCTTGTCTGGGTCTCCCTGCTGGGCAGTGACAGAAGCAGAGAAACACCGTTAGGTCAGCCATTTCCTTTCAGAGCTTGAGTTTTCACATCTCTTCCCAGTCTTCTTGACCTTTCTCCTTTTTTGGGAGGACAACAGCACAAAGATTTTGGTCCCCCCAACCCTTGTTCCTACTTCAGGTCCACCCTGTTTCTGACTGACAGGTCTGCCAAATGGAGCTCTTGGTTTCTCCCTCTTTATATGCCTCTTAATTCTCTTACAATCGTAGTGAGCTCATACTGTGAGTGACTACAGGATCAGTAATCCATCTTGGGTTTACTGTCCAACTTCCCTTCTTAAAAATTAAACTCCAGGATTAAAATATCTTGGGCAATGTATTTAAATAATCACATTTAGAATTTTATTTATGAGACTACTCCTATATTTCGGTATGTCTTTTGAGCGTATCTTAGTTCAGTGCTAAAGCTGATACCTGCAAAGTTGTCTTCCAAGTGCAGCCCTTGTGAAGTTCCTCACAACAGGAACATGCTTTAGAAAGAGGCACCCTTTAAATAGAAAGGTGACTTCATGTGAAGATGACAAACCAAACCAACTACACGCACTCTACACTCCTCAGCTCTTTGTTCAATTTTGTGCAGCTTGCTCGTAGTAGCTCACACATGCTGTAAGGGACGTGATCTGCGTTGATTGTGCCTTGATTTTTTGCTAACGTAAATTTCTCTGGACAGTATGCAAGACTTACTTGATAGTCTTTTTGAAAAAAAGTAATAATACTGTAGTTGTAAAGCTGTGCAACCCTTTTAAGATTGATTGCGGTATTCAGGCATTCACAGGCAGTGAAATCATGATAGAACAGTTTGAATATTCAGACTAATGTGAGGGAGAACAGTGTGCTCTTATAATGAAAATAACAGAGAATGAAGCAGAACAGTTAAATATGAATCTTCTAGTGAAAAAAATATAGTCCCTTCTCTCCTAGAAAACATATTTAAGATATGCATGGAGTTGGGACAGCAATTATGAGAGATAGGTCATTTGCAGGTTGTCCAGATAGCTAACGTACTCTTTGGTCACTCTTCTCCCTCAACCAGTCCCGCTGAGGAAGAGCCACGTTTTCCTTTTTCTCTTAGAAAAGGCCAAAACAAAAACTTGATGGCTTTTTCAAAGGCCACATTTTTCAGGNGTAGCAGAACTTGTTGCATTGAATATTGAATTACGGTCAAGTTTCTAATTCAAATGAGATAGCATTTATTTGGTTAGCATGAAGAACAACTCACAACTTAAAATTCAGAAATTTTATGGCATAGAAATAACTTAGCCTAAGATTTTCAGTTCACACTTTCTACTCAAGAAACATTTTATAGGTAATTTTTAATGGATTCCTTTGGAATCCTTACAGATAGACATCAGCTTAGTCTAGTGCTTTGCAGCTTAATGGTAGATGTTGCATATGTCCAAAATGCTCAAAAAAACCTTCTGAGTGGTCTGTAACATGAGTCAATGGGTACAGAGTACCCTCAACACCTTGTGTCTGCATCAGTCCCGTGCAGGAAGTAGTATAATGAGCTTTATACAGATATATGTGGGCCTCACAACTCTATGCTTTCAAATACGATGTTTTCAAACCAGCAAAGCTCAGAACTAAAAAGAAAAAAAAATGTCGCGTACTTAAATAAGATAACTGTAATTTTAAAAAGCATCCTAAGTATTTTATAGGTAGGTGTTGAAAACCTGAAATTTGGCTGGGCTGTAATTTGTACTCTTGCATGAGGTTTTCAGAGATTGGTGAAAATAAAGTTGGACTTGTTCAATTTTACAAGAACTTGAAAACATACTTCACATAAGCATCTTGCTTATCTTTGTACAGTAAAAGGCACAGTCTGCCAAAGTTCCACTGGTGTTTTATATTAATTCCTGTAGAAACATGAGTGGAATTTTCCATAAAGTTGGTGTTTCAATAAGCACATGCTGACATTGAATCATTAATCTCTATTGTAGGTCTTATGCTCTGTCTAACCACAAATGTTTTAACATGTAGTTAACTGATTTAGTTTAATAAGTAGAAAAAGCAGAGTGGACACATATTTTGGTTTAAACATGCGTTAGCATATGCTAAATGAAAATACTTTGTTAAAAAAAAAAGAAACATTCCTCAGTTGATAGTTTGCAGCAGTTTAACTAATCAATTTAGAATTGGTTCATGTATAATCTATGTAAATATTTTAGTAATTGGAGACCTTGGTTTCTCATCTGTGAGCTGAAAAGCACACATCTACCTTGCAGAAAATTGTGAAGTTATATCAGCTAATGTTTGCAAGGCAGTGAGATACAATGGTGATTGTTTTGGCATATAAAATAATTTTCATATGAAATAATAGGATTTAAAATGCTATGGGTCATACAGTACAAAATATGCATAGCTATCAATTGAAAGACGTCATCCTTGTCACCGTTAGAATAAAAGCTGATAACTGTTATGCATTTTTCCCCCAAATTACTCTATAACAGTAGAATTATCTCCATCCTCTCCTGGCACACAGAAGTTGCACAAATCTTTAGTTCAAGGACAACTAGCCCAATTCAGATTTTAATTACTTGAATATAACAGAGAGCTTTCTCCCAGCTTTAAAGGACCAACAAGGAATATCGCAGGGCTTTTCCAAGCATTTTAAAAGGCTATTTTGCTTTTGTCTTGTTTCACAATAAAATGCATGGGTTTTAATCTTGAATAGCTGCCCTAAAATACATGGAGAGCTCTGATACAAAGTGGCCTAAAAGAATAAATTCTGTTTTTACTGGGTTTTGGAGTTGTACTTGATCAGATTATTTTAGACATTTTAATGAAGGCTAAATATACATTATATTTACAGTATGTAAGAAAATAATTATAGGTTAAATAGATTAGTTGGAATAAAATTTAAGATGTTAGGTGTAAATGTTTAGTTTTAATGTTTAAGTTAACTAGTATTTCATTTGTTCCTCTACTTCACAGCTTCCAAAAGATGAAGATTTTGATAATGATTGATTTTGTCCTTGCAGCTAGCTTGGTGGATGCAATTGGCAGCTCTGTAAGTTCTAGTAATTAAATTTGCCTATAGAATTTCTTCTAAATATTTCATACCTTGTCCTCCATAGTGCTTACAGTGTGTCTCAGCTACATGGGATGGCGGAACCTTTGATGGAAAAGATTAGAATTCAGAACAAAACTGGAAGATTGGGGAAATAATCTCAAATGATGTTCAGTGGGGACAAGTTTCTGATGAGGAAAGAGGAACCAAATGCATAAATATACAATGGAAGATAAATGACTGGGCAATAGCACTGAAGAAAGTAATCCAGTCAGTTTGTTACTGGATCCGACATGAAATAGGAGGTGATAGAATATCTTTGCTAAAAAAGGTATCATGGTGCATTAACTGGCACATGGTACAGAAGGCACACAACACAGTTATACTACCATTCAGGGGTAATACTAACTCAGAATAACGCCTTTAATTTTGAGCAGCATACTTACAGAAAGGCAAAACCCAGGAACTCCTAAAGCGGTGGCTGCAGCAGTAGTATTTCTGGTCATTGACACTCAGGATGAAGAATGTTTTTATCCTTTTCTACCTTGTCCACTTGCTATACAACTTTTTCTCAAATAAGATCCACAGCTTCATATTCTTACTTGTTCCCATGTTACTGTGTTTAATTCACACTCAGAAACAATGAACAAACCTCCTTCACTTCTAGCTTTCAAAACCTTCTGGTATCTATTCTGCCTCTCCAGCAAAACCCCTAACACACACACGCACACACTTCACTGCTTAAAATACTTCTAACCTCACCAGTCCTGTACTGCCTGTCTTGGTTGTCCTTCCTAGTTTGATATTCAGGTCCTAACTAGCAGGGATCTGGGAGAATGAATTGTTGATTCATAATTGCTTAGGTGGAAGTGGCTGCTGAATTTACAACTAGGTGAGCATTATTGTTTGTGGCTTACATTATCTTATGGAAGCCTTTTGTTCAGATAAGTAGCTCTATAGGGGCAGAATAGGAAGCACCTGCCTCTGTAATCACTTCTGCTCAGTGCAGAAAAATATTACTAATTTTTATAGAAACCTGCTGAGAAAAAGGCATTACAATGAAATGTGTTTGCTTTCTTTTGATTTTTCATTTAGAATATTACGGGCTTTGGCTGACCCTGTGACTAAAAACTGGGAACATTCTGAAATTTATCTCTAAGTTTTCACATTTCAATCTCATTAAAACACTAATCTCATTAGAGATTTTTTTGGAGCTCATTTGAATTCTGGAAATACAGGAAATGGCATGTCAAGTAAAAATTTTGTATTTTTATAGTTTTCATAAAGTATTCTGAATCTAATCTATAGCATCAATTTTAATGGAAGGTCACTAGCTGCTAAATAATTCACACAATAACGAAATAAAGATTGTGAATGCACATTAATTGCAGCAGCTGGTTAAATATGGCACCACATGTCCGAGAGCAGAGCTGTCAGCAGTTGCTAGATAATTGCTTCTCAACATGTAGTACAAACAGTTGCTTCACTGAAACAGACAGAACAGGTTATGTTCAGTCTGGTTTCAATCAGTGGGCACTACTGTCCACTGGAGACAGGCATGATCAAATTCATATTTTTTTGAGTATTTAAACATTGTAATAGTTTAACTTTGGTCCATATCTAACAAAAGGAATAGCAATATGTTATAGCTGCTGACTCTTATAACACTAGGTTACATTTTGCTTCCATATTACTGTAGCTGTGCATTGGTTTAACTCCAATGATTTTAAAAGAGTTATCCTGTGAAAAAGTGTAAACATTAAAGCATTAAAAGAACAGTCTGGTAACCTGCAGATCTAAAAGCCACGTTGATCCACCTTGAAGTTACACACCTAACTTGTGATTGTCCCATGAGAAAAATAGGTGTGGAATTCCAAATATGAGAATTGTGGTTTTGCTGTCCAGGAGCAAAGTGTAATGGGATTTGTCTGGAGTTGACAGAGATAGATGTCAATGAGGAGGCTGGAGTCAGGGAGAAAAAGCAAAGTATCAGATACCAGTACTTTCTGTATGTAGGTTACTTTCAAAACTCTTTCTGCTCAGCCATTTCTTGCTTATGGTGTAGTTATTCAGTATGGCTGGTGATTTCTTGACTGTCACTTACTATTTACCAGCACTGTGAGCTTAAATACTTTTCATCAGGAAATTGCTATGTGTAATGTAGATATATTACTGTTCACCGGATAATGAGTGTATTGCCTGTAAAGCAGATGAGAATCAGCTCAGTGTTAGTTTTTCATTTTCATGAAGTAATTCACAAT
>WAAD01034521.1:1297-32033 GCA_013389945.1 Fregata magnificens | reverse complement strand
AGGGCCACCCCACCGCCTCTCCTTCCTTGCCTATGAATGAACTTGCCTATGATGAACTGGTGTGTTGGATTAGCTTCAGCTGGCAGCCAAACACCCACCCAGCTGCTCACTCACTGCCCCCAGTAGGACAGGGAGGATAAAAATAGGGTTATTAAGAGAGCAAGAAGACTTGTGGGATGAAATAAAAACAATGAGATCACTTCCCAATTCATAGGCAAAACAGACTCAACTTGGGAATTTAACTTTATTTATTGTTAATTTATGTAAATGTTGGAGTACTTATTCAGGTATTGGGGAAAAAAAACACAAAAAAGAAACATTAAAACATTTAGGGAAGACACATCCCTCCTCCTTTCCCAGGCTCCTCTTGACATCAGACCCCTCCTCCCGCTTGTTATCGCTGCAGGTTACACTCAGTCCCTTCAGGGAGGCAACAAGGGGGGCCAGGGGGGCTGTGGTCAGGCCATAGTGGTTTATCTCCATTGCTCCTTCCTTCTCTTTTCCTCTGCTCCATTGTTTGTCTTTCACAGGCTGCAGTCCCTTCAAGAATATCTGCTCTGCCATGGAGTACCTTATCCTCCTCCACCTCTCACTTTGTTGTTCTTCCTGCTGTTTCTCACTCCTCTTTGTTGCCTCCTCAACTCCTTCCCCTCCCCCCAGCGTTTTCTTCCCTTTCTTAAGTATGTTTTTACAGAGGCACCACTAGCATCGCTGACAGGCTTAGCTGTGTCCTGCATTGGGTTCGTTGCAGAGCCAGCTGGATCCATCTGGAGTGGGCTGTGTCCAACCTGGGGCCAGCCCCTGGCTTCTTCTCACAGAGGCCATCCCTGCAGCTCCCCTCCTGCCAAAACCTGGCCACCTTCACTCAATAAATCCATTAGGGATGAACTGATAGAGGTGACAAAAAAAGACAGTGCTATAAACTTTAATAACCTGGAGGTTATTGGTTGATTTGGGCTCTGAGTTTATTGGCAGACAGATCCCAAGTTCCTCTCACCCCCTACCCCCAACTAACCTCATGTACCACACCTCAGGCTCCACCAATGGAAAATGCTACTTCTTTATATTCTGAAGCCTTTTACTGGATA
Organism: Fregata magnificens; assembly: GCA_013389945.1. Lineage (NCBI taxonomy): Eukaryota > Metazoa > Chordata > Aves > Suliformes > Fregatidae > Fregata > Fregata magnificens. The sequence continues at coordinate 30,945 of WAAD01034521.1, read as the reverse complement.
TCCTGGCCATAGAAAAGAATGCTTTAATTATTATTTACCTGGGCTCAGGCTGACAGTGCCATGACTTTCAGGACACTGGAAGGTGGACAGAAGATGATGGGAAAGAAATCAGTGGAAGGCTGCAGGTAACAGAGCAGTAACTATGTCACAGAACTGCCTGCAGCAGTCTGTGTGGCCTCGGTGAGAACAAGGAGGAAGGAGAGCATCACCAAAGAGCTGGTGGAGGAAATTCAGAGATCTGAATGGCTCTTGCTCAGAAGGCAGCAAATGGAGTTTTGTAATTCACAGACAACATTAATCAAGCATAAGGCCTGATCCTTCATCAATTCTTAAATAAATCATCAGACAAAAGAGGTGCTCAGCAGTGTCAAACTCTTTACACCTGGCTAGGTTAGCCAGAATAAGAGCATAAGGTCCTTGCAGTTTGTGAATACAGCCATATTTTATTTTAAAATTTTAATCACTTTCAATAAGAGCCAAAAAATCACTTAAATCTCTCTACACTTCAAAAGTTCCATCTACAACGCAATAAGTTTTGTTTTGTTTTTACATTACTGTGGAAAAAACTGCTAGGAATGCCAGTGTTGGATCATGATTAGTTCCAGAGGAAGCTGATTGCAGCTGAATAGGCCATATGAACAAATGGGTTTTTTTCCAAGGCTTTTTTTCTTGTCTAGATGTTCTTTTCTGATGCAAGTTTTTCTTTAAGAACTGAAAAGTCTCTGCCTACTTAGGCTTCATAGAGTAGGTCATGCTATAGTTCACTTTAAAGCTGCATAATAGGTATGGCATATTATTAACTCCTTTTCTATCACCCTCATCAACATCCTTGAAACTATAAAAATGCAAAAATAAGACATTTCAAGGACAGATCATTTTTTAAAATGTCCAGGATTGTCCAACCGTTATAGTCGGTTGTCAAGTCCCTTAATTCACAAATAGCAAGCAATGAAAATTACAGAAATTGCCTGTTTCTTCAATTACAAGAGGTTGAATCAGAATTACTTTCTGGAAATGGAATGTACTAATGCATGTGGGTGAAAACAAATGACAAGAAGTTCTGCTTTTCTTGGAATTTTTAAGGTCTTGAGAACAAAGATCAAGGCTTTGAATGCAAATAATTTGTGTTTAAAGTATTTTAAACCACTTAGAAACAATCAGTGTTGAATCTGCATTCTACTCACAGTTGGAGAAAGCTGCAGAAAAAAAAGGTTTTGTAGAGACAAAGAAATAATATAGGATTGATACTAAATACATAGACTTTTTAAAGGATTTCAGATCTATTGTTGAATCTTTGGCTAAACATTTTTGTATGAAGAAACATGGACTTCTGTGTGAAATGCGTGCAAATGACCTGGTGTCCCATTTGCACACACAGTGCCAAGTCATAAGTGTCATCCGCCCAGGAAGAACTATAAAAAAAATTGCACAGAGTTAGTGGACATTTAAAGTTTAACTTTCACAGTGTTTGTAATAATAACTAACAGGCACAGAAGTTTTCAGAAATTTTGCTGCATTCATCACTGGTTGTGTATTTCAGACCCACTCAATACCTGCTTTTCTCTGAGAACAAAATAATAAGTTAATCCCAAGTAGAGATTTTAAGACATTCCTAAGAGCACAGTTTGATTTATATTGTGCAAGTAACATCCTATTTCTAGAATGTATTAGAAAAGTTTGCCTAGTCCATTGGACATTACTACCTTTCAATACCTGGTTGAGAATTGGAGTGCATTATGGAGTAATTAAAAAGAGACAACATTTTGTGGGCCACTTCCTCACATTGTGTTTGATGCAGCAACAGAAATACAACACCTCATGAATATTTTTGGCACTTTTCACTGCAGCACTTGCTGAATGTTCTCTCTTGCAGGAAAGTACTAAGGAAAGAGAATGAATCAAGAGGGAGCAGTACTAGGGAGGGACACAGGAGAAATGGAAAGGGTTTATGTCCGGGTCTAATTGTTTTTGAAGAACATCCTCCTCATCCATCCATCTCAAAAAGACTCTTACTCTCACATCTCTGCCTTCCTAACTCCCCGCTTCTCTCTCCACATTTAATAACTGCAGAAATGCTTCTTAAGGATATATAGATTGAGAGTGAAATCATGGATCCTTTCAAATTCATGACAGAACTCCCACAGATGGAACACAATGAGAATTTCAACCACAGGATATTTTACTAGGGCTGTATGCATAACAGAGAACATCATATAAGTAAAGTTGTGAGAGTCACGAATGTTTCCTATCTGCACCATACCAGTCCAATTTTTTCTCCTTCACAAAGAAAAGAAAAAAGAGTTTCTACTTTACATCAGCCTCAAAGAATTTATGTTTTATAGTTTTGTTTCATTACCTTTTTAAAATTCAATTTCATAGAAGTTAAAGTCATTCTCAAATTGAAATGGTTTCAAAATGAAATCTTAAATTGTTTAATTTAGAAAACATACAAGCAGAACATTTTTCACTTTTTTTTTTCAGTGTTCTTATCTACTTCATTCATTTTAAGGTCATCTATTTATCAACTTTGCCCAAATGCATAAGTAGTTTTTTTCCTTCACTAAGCTGCATTTTTAATAAATTTACTATCTGCAAAAGCAATTCATCCACCCCTAGCAATTTTTCTCTTTTTTCAGACTATTACCTCACAAATAAAAATATTGTCTTCTATCTCTTCAAGTGTAGAAATATGTCTAGAGGTATATTATTCAGTAGTGAAGATTTGTTGATCAAGTTTTTCATATTCTAAATTAAAATTGAAAAAGTTCAGGTGCAGATCTCAATGGCAACTAGCAATTTACACTTTAAGGTACAACCCCTCCCCTGCCATATGCCCCAGACACTTACGGTCTTGTTTGCAGTTTTCTATTCTTATGATCAAGTTCATAGAAACATATACTTTCAACACCCACATCAACAGCTCTTCTAAAAACATGTATGTTCAGAAGCGACATATATAGAACAGAACTTCTACTGTTTTGAGACATATCCAGTCAGAAACAGTTTTCCTCGAAGTACACAAGCTAGTAATAGCTGAGAAAGTTCAAATTTCCCAAGCCAGGTAATTCTTGGTTTGTATGAAATCAATGATTTGCTAGAATGACTCATGAAGCTTTATGAAAAATTATACTATATCCTATAAACATCCAATATGCCATAAAAATACAGCAGAAAGTTCTTATTAAAATTCTAAATTTCTTTCTGTGATACCTTGCTGTATAAAGTGATGCATTTGTCCATTGATAAAACGTAATATTTATGTAAACTAGAGCTAATAGCTGCATAAGATCATAACTCTCCTGCACACATTGATTACACAGCTATATAAACGAGGAAATTTATCTAGATTAAACATCAAGGTTTCACAAACTGGCAAGCTTTAGGTTGTTAAGTCATTAGTGTCCTTCTGTGACAGGATGATTTTTTAAAACAGCACACAAGTGTCAGGATATAATATAACACACTTAGCAAATGTTTTTTTAACAATCTTTATTACTAATCAGTAAAACACTGTATGAAGCATTCTGAAAACATCTATAAAGCTGGCTGTAATTAATTAACTTAATTTACTGAAATGTACGGTTTGTATAAGGAGAAGCTTTATTTTTGCCACCACATTTTTTTATCTCCTTCCTCTGTTTTCTTCTCCTGCAGTAAAATCAGATTGTCTTCTGCCTCCTCCCTTCCTTGCCTTCTATTTTCCCAACAGTAAAATAATATTCCTTTATTACAGAAGAGTAAGTCATCAGCAATCACCAAGCTCTTTTTACCATTCAGCTATCTGCACGGTGAGGTTGATTGAAGGCCCACTGGGGCCACAGTCTTTCTATTCATTTCATGGGGTATTGGATTGAGCCCATTCCTTGTACTGCACAGATACAGTGGTCTAGCACCAATTTGTTTGTGCAATTCAGATATGACGTGAGGAAGAAACTTAGCTTTTTATCATTTCTTTTTTATTTAACCACTGTATGCCCTGTGTGGTTTTATAACCAGGGCCGAGTAATTTGTCATGCATAAGGTAGTTTACAGAAAGAAAACAAAGGGAAGCTAGGTTAGCTGTGTCTAATTTAGAGACACTCACAATTATTGCAAGATACTGAAGTGTTATCCACTGAAGAAGAAAGGCCCCTTTCAAGTATGACCTCTCGGTAAGACACAGAAATAGTCAGTGAGGCACCTGCAATATGCAAAATGAGCCAGAGTGTGCAATACTAGAAGGTGCTGGTGTTCATCTCCCCGCCCAGCTCGTCTGCATGATGCCATTCAGCATCAGTCCGAACAGGATATTCATTGAAGTTTGACAAGGGTCTATAGACTAACAAACCAGAAGAGACACCACTCACAGTAGCCAGTTTCCTGGCAGTAGAATGTTCATCAGGATGTTCTTAATCAGTTGCCTAAGTATGCCCAAAATTAGTTTACCTGGGTAACTATTTAAGCCAAACAAAACCTTTCTTCTGTTGAGACAAATGCCATCTGTATTGTCTTGTGGACTATACAGGTCTGTAGCGCTATAGCCTTGTACAATGCAGTCTTTAGCATGACATTTTTGTTTGGAGATTAGTGGAACCTATATACTGTGACTGTACTCCCAAGTCCTTTGATTCTACGGCAGAGCCCCAGTAGTCCCCTGTACTCAACTTGTCCAACCTATTTAACATTTGGTTGGCACAGTCTCCTCCCTGGGTAAGGTGAGACAAAGGACTTTCAATGTATCACATTACCAAAGACCTACCTCGTCCTCCCCATTCCTAAAAAAACCCAAACAACCAAACTTATTCTACTGAAAAGAATGGGAGTGAGGTGACATGAGTCTGTAGCTGTCATGTAGAATACAACAAAAAGCAATGATGACCATGTGTGGGTGTGCAAGGAGCAAATGGCACGGACTGGGAAGACAGCAGTGGATTGTGTTGAGAAATGGGCGAGCAGGAACACATCCAATCTTTCTGACACAGAATTACTTTCATTACAGTTTCACAAACAATGACCCGTTTTAACAAGCCAGGCATTGTCAGCAGTGGCCTCAGAAATGATAGCTGTTAATTAAAACTTTATTTTCAACTTTAGCTTATATTTTATAGGCTAACATGGGCCTCAGAAGAAGTTTAAAGGATCAGAACCTGCTGTTGCGTTCACATGGCTCCTGTGGAAACCTGCAGGCTTATGCACCAAAAAACCTTATTTCTAATCTCACCCACACACACAAAATGGGTGCATCTCTCTTCCCTCTAACTGGAACAGAATACCTCTAAATGATTAAAGCAGTAGTCAAAACATGCATAGAACATTTGTATAACTTTATATTTGTAAATAGTACGATGAGGAGCATTAACAAGCGGACAAGAAATTGCCTCATCAAAATGATGCACCTTTTTCTCTCCTCCTGAGACAATGCTACTTAGCTCTGGAAGGTCTTTTCAGCACCAGATTATGGGCAAGCTTTACACAACAGGTGCAAATCGTAGTATGGGTGTAGGTCTTTAAGTCCACTTCATTGTGACTTGATTCCAGCCAATGCTCAAAGACATTGCACACTTTGTTTGAATTCAGAACCCTGTTAAAAATAACCTTAGCTCATACTTGTATGAGCTCTCCTCTTCACCCTTCTGATTTACATGGGCCTTTTTGGCTCTACCGTGGAATAAGATAGCTACCAGAGATTAATATCCCCTTTAAACAGCCACATAAGCTTCTGACTAACCACTGCCTCTTAGATTTTGCTAACAGGCACCCAAATGTAAATGTAGTCAGCCACACTGCAGCATCAAAATGCAAGATCATAAAAACTTCTCATCTGCCCAGTTCTGCAGATCGGGTTTTAGTCAGTTCTGCAGAGTACAGACACATATAGATCATGAAAGAAACATGACTTTGGTCCTAGAAGACCAAGTTTTAAGTTATTGTGGTATGTTCAAAATCACACCCAGAAGTTCTCCATGGGACATCATTTCAAACACAGGAACAGTCATAATTCCCATACCAGATAGCATCCTTCCAAACTGAAAATTCGACCCCCATGGATAAGGAAGAAATACCACAGGACTCCTGAGTTTGGGTGTCCCTGGACATGTCCTCTTTTTCCACCCAGAAATTTTTTTAAAAAAATCTGAGAACTCGGTGTTTGTTTCCAGACCTGCTGTAGCAGATGGCACAAGGCAGCAGGATGTCAGGAAATCTCAAGCATGTCCAGCGTAGACTGTCAAACCAGGACAGGTACAACAAGCTTTGAATTTGGGGCCACTGTTAATAAATATGGTATCTAAAAAAATGCCAGGGAGCAGAATTTTGGCCAGAAATAAAAATATAACCAGGGGATATGGCATAAGAGAAGCTTTCACAGGGAGCACTGAGTAAAATAAGTTCAACTCAGCTGAGGTGCAGGTACTCTTAAATTGGGTGCTGCCAAACATAAGGATATGCCTTATTTCCAGCAATACGGTCTAGATTTTTTAATTGACTCCTTGTCAGCAGGCTGATTTGTATCCATTTCAGGGGTTTTGTGAGTAATATTACTATTATTACATGACTTTGGTTGTACAGAGGGATTGTATAGGCTGTCAACTTTTAAAATTCCATGTAGAGGAAGGACAAAATTGAGCTGGATGAATTTTTCTGAAAGACATTAATGGCTATCAGCAAGTGAGCCATTGATCTTGAACGAGCACAGGTTTTCTTCAACTTGATAGGTGTGTATGCCCCTAGATGCACTGGGAGGGGCAGTCCCTTTATATAGCAATAAGTAAAAGCAGTAGGAAGAAGCCCCTCAAGTCAGCAAATTCCATCCAAGTCTAAGCCACGCTAACTGAAGTGAGCTGGGAATCTGGCTTAACAGTTTGATAATGCCCATGTGAAAGATGGCAACAGACCAGTTCCTGAGCTGTTTCTAATCCCTGTGCCAAGTGATTCAGCAGTCCACTGATTTGATATCAACAACCCTGACCTGAGAGTGGCTACCAACACCAGGATTAAGGGATTGCTTGGTTACAGCTGTGTGCTGCTGTGCTTGGCAGAAAAAAAAGCAGTAGAGAGTGAAAGAACAGTCATGAGGCTGACCCTGACAAGGCAAGGGCAGATGCAGCCATACTGAGAATGCGGGAGCAGGGTAATCACTACAGCATCGCTGGATGGGAACACTCCCACTGCAGCAGTCTGGAAAATGAGGGGGCTATCACCTGCTTAGCTCCCTGATAACTGCAATCCTGCAAGGAGCAGAGGCAGTATATACAAAAGACAACCTTGGAAAATGCGCACAAGAAAAGAGTAAACAGCTTCCATTGCATTCAGAAATCCGTGTATAGTCTTTTAAACATAAACAGATTGTGGCAGAGAATTACCTGACCCAGATCGGCAGTTTTCCTTTCAGCAGAAATAATGCACCGTGGTCTCATATATTGGCCAAAAGGTAAGGATTTAATGACAATTATAGGCACAGAAAAAAATAAAATTGCTGCTGGAAGTGCTCTGGTTTGGATAGTATAAAAAAGAGCAGAACCAGAAAAACAGACATCCAGCCCCACAGTTTTGTTAATTAAGAAAGCAAGCACAAAGTGAATGCTTTATGAAGGGCAGTATTGAAAACCATGAAACATCTTTGAAGGCGCTTGAAGGTAAAATTATCCCAAATCCAGGAAAAAGGGCTGTAATGGTGACAACATTGTATTAAACAGGAAGGAAAAAAAAACCACCTACAAAGGTAGGTTTAATAGCCACAGGAGAACATGTAAAACACTGGAAAAGGAACAAAATATGTTCTTTTAAAGATACTATACTGTGACTGGCAAATGCTAGTCTAGCAGTGTTTACTTTAACACTGAAGTCACTGGAGATGGGAGCAGTGTTTGAGTGGTGTAAGGTGTTCGTCCTGCGCAGAGGTGGGTGGGAACTGCTCTTGGGAAATAACTAGCTTGTCAGAGTCTAAATTCTCATGGGAAAGCGTCTTATTGAAAACACTGCTCAGGTTCAGGATTGCTTTTGTGGTAAATGAGAGTAAGAAGGAAACTTTCTGCATTAACCTACTGGTTTGGACACTTAACTGGGACTGAGATATAGGAACCAAATACCTTACCTAGGCCCAACTGCAGCTACTATCTGATCCTCCACACGCTTAGTATTCAGGCCATGCACATCCAGGGCAAATGCTGTAGATGATGAACAGGAACTATTCTGGGATGGGATAGGATAAAAAGAACCTTAGAGACATTGATAAATAAAACCATCCCATCCTGGACAGCCTTATGCTTCACTGTACGTAGATGCACATTTATTGAAGGGCAAGGAGAAATTTGTATTAAGAACTCCAAATGAGAACCACATGGTATTGCAGTCACCTGGTAGCTGTGGCCATGGTCACATTTGGCTACCGTGCCCCCACCTCACACACACATCCTGGATTTTATTCCTCAGGTAACTGAAGGCAAAGCCTGGAAGGTGACCACTAAAGTGTTCTGAGAAGCACAAATACAGTCCTTAATTCCCTGTGATTTGGAAATAATCATATGCAGTACAAGGCAAATGTAACTCAATTCCCAGTAGCATATGTGGTCCACTCTACTGTCTAGCATACAGTAATACCTACATTAGCAAGTATTTTGCACAAGCTCCTACATTTACACTGCAAGTAGTTCAGTTTTTTTTCTTCAAACTACGTTTAGTTTGATCCTCTGCACTGCAATTTCTCTTTCTGTAGTTTATAGATATCCAAAGTATATATGTACCCACATATATCCAGGAAAGGCTGGAGGACATTTAGGCCCTCACCTGCAGTGGAGCTCTAGTTTAGTTTTCCCCAGAATGGATTCTAGTTCATACACAACAAAACCAAGCCAAGACACAGCAGGATGCCAGCAGGAGATATGCTTCAAAATTGGACTACTGCTCTGAACTAGAACACCAATATAGATGCAGTCAGTACAGTCTCCATTAGGTTTATCTGAGGTCAACAAATCTTATGCTTCCTGAGGTTCCTGACACAGACCTGTTGCCTGTTAAGAGGTTTGTACATGTGGTGTTCAAAGCTACTACTTCTCATCTTGGCATAGATGGGGTTAAGGCCAAAACCAGCCTGGCACAAATAAAATAGTGATGGAAAAAACATTTTTTTTAAACACAAGGAGTCCAGACTGTGCATTGGGAATCATCAAAGGTGGTTCAGATGATAGATCAACTAACTGACCAGCAGACAAACACTGTAAGAGCCAGACTTACCACCCAGGAAGCCTCTGACCCATAGGGAAGATGACATACTGAAGTGCAGTAGTAGCTCTTCAAGATAGTCAGCAAATATTTGGCTGGAAACAGCCCTTCTGCCGTGAGATATTTAGACAAAAGCACACATGGAGAGAGCACCACTTTTATGAGCTCCAGCAAAAACAACTCTGCACTCAAATTCAGCAGTCAAATTCCCTCACAAATTGCTTTAAAAATTTGTTGTGTGTCCTTGTCTTAACATTTCCTTCATGCATTGTCTTTCAGCTTCCATCATCTTCCTTTTTTATCCAGGAAGAAAAATGTCAGTCTAAACCATTTGGACGCAAAGTCACTGCTGACATTTCTGGTTTCAACAAGTACAATCATTCTCGTTATGTTTAAGTGGAACTTCTTCCTGGGAAAGAAATGGGGCACCTCACAACAGGCACAGGGCACATTTAAATTGTGGCTCCTGCACTTACTAGGGTTATAACTCACAGGGAGAGACAAGTATATTCGTCAGGAGAGGAGAGGACATGTTTTCAATACCATTGCCCTTAGGACTCTACCAAGCATCCACTGCGATGGTCAGGCTGGTTACTGTCTGTGTTTCTTTGCTTAGCCAGGGTTTCCCAACTGGGGAAGTCACCCTGGACTACCAGAGATACCACTCTATCCTGTTCAAATGCTGTAGAAGAAGCAGAAACTTCAAATTATCACCCTCATTTGGCAAAAAAAGAAAAAAAATGTTTTCCAAAGTTCAAATACGTTCTTTCACCTAAAACCTGCTCATTTGATGACTTTCTACCTAAAACAGCTTCTGTGGATCCAAAATCATGATTCAATGGCTTTTTCATCAGCACTCTTATTTTAGGAACCCACTTTTCCAAAATAGTCATCCTTCAAGAAGTTTTCAGTGGATCTCAGTGACTGAGCACCCACAGATCTTCTTTATGGCACCATTCCTTCATCATCCCAGGTCTTACCTAGAAACTGCAACTGTTCTGAGGATCACATATCCATCCTTTTTTTATAAAAAAGTCTTTTGCCTTTCCCAGTCCGCCATGTCTTCCTGGACTTAGGAAATGTGGCAATGTGACACATGGATCCCTCCCTCCAGATCCATTTCAACCCCAACTGCTGTGGTTGTGACTCTGACAGACAGCACGCCGCTCCATTTTATGGGGCTAGTCTGATGACAGGTTTGTCACTTTTTCTTAACAAGGAGTCCCCGGTCACACAGATCTGCCTTTTTCTGATAGTGGTGTGTATCTTCAGTCCTTTCCCTTCTGCTCTGTCTTCTGTCTGCAGATCTTTCTCCCTTCTGTTCCCATCCTCTCACACAGTCTTCTGCACACTGGCCTCATTTCTCCTCAGACTCCTCTCTACACTGTCTTGTGGTTTGGGTTTGTTCTTTTTTGGTGGGGGATTTCTCTTTTTTTTTTACGTAAGTGTTCTTCCCTTCTTCCTTTCCACTATAATTTTTCTCCTCATTCTTCAGCAAATCTTTTCACCAGCTCTTTCTTTATCCTTTTTCCCTTATCACAGGATTTTCCCCACCTCCCCAGGTCTCTCCTCCCACCCAGGAACCCACCTCCCCCAGAAAAGTTCTAACTTCTGGTAGCACTCTCAGAGTTACTATTGAGATACTTCGGACACTGCTATTTATTTTATAGTGCATTTCGACAAATTCTGTTTAATAGCTGTTGGGTTAGTGATAATCATTAGTCACTTGCACACACCTGTTACGTTTACAGTGATATACATTAGAATATTTGAATTTCTGGTGTCCCAGGACAGTGCTAGCTTATCAGGTGAAGCATTCTTGCACAATACTGCAAGATTACATCATCAATCTGTTTTGGAGCTGAGTATGTTCATGCCTCAGTACTGAGCTTCATTTCATAATGGGCCAAATCTTGCTTGCTTTATTCTGTTCGTACATGCATTTCACTGTTTGAAGGAAGAGCAGTGCAAATTCCAGCAAAACAGTTAAGCATTTGCCTCTGTGATATGCGTCAATAAACTCTGAAAGTAACATGGACCTCTCCACTTATCCTTTCCATCTTGTAACAGTTCAATTGTATCCTCTGTTTCAAAAGGAAAATCACAGCAGAAAATTTGTCCAAAATAGCCAGCTGTCAGATTGGATATGATGCTGCATTGTGCCTAAAATCAGTGAAAATAGGATTATGCCAAGTTTGAGTGAAAAACATAAAATTTGAAATGTTTCTCTGTTTCATTTTGAACATAAGATAACAATCTAGTTTCACTTACAAATCACTGAAATGCTACTAGCTTTTAGATGAAAAGATTTTTTTTTTAATATGAAGAAAACAGGCCAATGTTTGCTCATAAACCACTCTAATTTTGAACAAAATCCCCAAGACAACTCTACAGTGCATTAGGAGGAAAAGGGCAAAATCCTCGCCAGCAAGAAAGAAGGTATTCTTGAATGCTGTTTCTATCCAGAAACCCAGGAACAGCTGAGCATGCAGAGTACCCTCCTCCTGCAGGTCTCTTTACAAAATCAGAGACATAGGCCTCCAGATACGGGAGCAAACAGTCCCTGCTTTACCTTCTCCAGCTTCTCAGCCAGACTGTGCACCTCCACCTGCCTGCACTAAACTGCCACCAGTTTGGTTTTACCCCTGCTTCAGCTCTTGCTTCGCATCAAGATTGCTGTGGCCATGGTGTCCAGGTCCTCCAAGAAGCTGATTCATTTCTACTATGTTCATCAACTATTAGGTGAGATATCTTCAGACATCTAAGATCCCTGTGTTGCCTAAATGACTTTCTCATAGATACGCAGCATAGCTATCACAGATAACTGAGGCACCTAGTACACGAGCAACCCTGTCCTGTCTTGGTGCAGTTTCCTAATCCTCTGAAGTTTCAATTTTGCCTCATCAGCCAACATAGGAGCCTCATTCTTGGGAGAATCCATTCCTGGCAGCTTAGAAATTAAGTTTCTGAAGTAAGAATTTGGCTCTTTTGGCAAATTCTGGCTCTTCATTTTGGCTCTTCAGTGGAAAGAAAGAGAAACAGAAAGAGGGAGGGAAGGGATAAGAGATTTCAGACAAGGAACAGCTGTTAGCATCGATTAGGTAGGGCCAAGAAACAGACATTAGGCTTAATGGGGTCAGCCCTGAGAGTTGTGTGCGTGGGTATAGCATGGGAAGAGACTGGGTTGATCCTGGATGAAGGATAAGGGAAAGATGGAGAGACCTGATTACAAATGGAAATAATATACAAACAGAAAATCAAATACAGAATTCAGTAAAAAATATTTCTTAGCTTCATTTCCCAGAACTTAATATATTAAACAATGTGACAGATTCTTATCAGCTTCATAAATCTGTCTTGTGGAGCTCGCTCTAGTATTTATAATGCAATTGTTATTGCAGACTCATCTTGTATTTCCTCACTAACCAAAGCAATTCTAGGTAACACTCTATCCATTCTAAAATAATAAAATATCAAGTCCCCATTTTCTTTTCTAAAGAACAAACCAGATCATTATACCTTTTCTGCATAATAGACCAGTTTCTTCATAGCAACATATCAACAATGCAATTCACTTAGGGCTTCTTTTGCATTCCTTTGTACCTTTTGCAAAGCTGAAACATCTAGTAGAGTCAATAGAGTATGTATAAAGTATTTGCACAGTTCTTCATACAGAAGGAGGAATGATGCTCAGGCCCCATAGTTGAGATACCCCAAAACAGAGCACTGGGATTTCAGTGTTAGACTCAGTAACATCTTTACAATTAATGTAATCCCACACCGGAATACCTAATATTCTGATGACAGTGGAACTTCCAAGGAAAGGCAAACTTTTGAACAGGTTCTCCCCACACAGAGATGAGACATGGACTCCTATAAGTATGGTGAGTCCTGTAAATATTCTGCTACATCCTTCATTAAGCAAGCACTAAAAAATGCCATCTGCAGCTATTCGATTTCAATCAAAATGATGTACGTAGTTTCAAGATGATAAAAAATCACAGCTGACTTTACGTCTACTTGGCTCTACCCTGCTCCAGTTCTGATACAGACCTGCTGCTGGAATGGTGACCAAACTTCATCTTGCTTTCCATGTAGGAACAAGCTATAACAAAATTTTAGCTCACTTCCTAAGCAATGACAGTTTCGTGACACTGCATGCTCTCTAGAAAAACAAAACAAAACAAAATTTCTCAGGAATGAGGACTCTGTTATGGCATGGAAGTGGAAAAAATGACTTTTACTGAACCAAAGCAATGATAAAAGATTTAGAAAGTCCTGATGATCTCAGCAGTCACATCCATGGAATAAATTTGGCTAAGAGAGCTAACCTAGTTAATTGCATTTTTCTGTGGGTATATGAGGTGGAGAGGACAAACTCTTCAAAGAGGACTTCACAGGGCAAATGATCTGAATTCATACATAAATGAAAGAGAGAATTCTCTTCATATAAAACACTTTTGCAAGAAAGCCACTGACAAATCTAACTTCAGTTGGTATCAGATATGTATCATGTCAGCAATTTGGAAGACAGAATGATGCTGTTACTGAGTCTTTTTGAGTTACCCTTGAAGATTCAAGCAGCAGTGATGTAGCTTTTATAGTTTCATTTATTTTCATTTCTAATGACAGTAAACTCATGATTTATCTTAACATCAAAAATGTGTGAAAAAAGCAACAAGAAAATTGAATAATTACTTTTGGAAGACATGTTAGAGTTCAGGATGTACCCAGTGAGAATAGAAAGGTTTTTAAAAATGCAGAATTATGATAATTATGTCTTATTACCTGGTGTGTACTGTGAATAGTGAATTATCTTATTTAAAAATGTGGATTGCCTGGAGCAGCCCTCATTACAAGAGTAAAACTAATCATGAATGTACCAGTATAAATCACAGAAGAGATATACATGAAATCTCAGGAGTCTGAAAAATTGAGAGATGCCCTTTATTATTCTTTTAAATGAAACAGACATTTTCTACAATGATAGCTTTCTAAACAGGATGCTGTGATGCTCACTTCCAGTCATGCAGTAAGTTCATGAGATCAGCCCAGCTTCCCAAGTTGGACTCCCTTAGATCTTAAAGGAAGAACTGGCAAGCCTGGAGACTGTTCCCTCCCCTGTTAACCCTCCCCTGAACAGACAGATGAGTGCATATTGCAGGCAACCATAGATCCCCAGCTATGCTCTCACCTGGTGAGACATGACCCTATGTTGATCCAAAAACCACGTGACCACGTTATCAGATCATCAGCTCAGAGCTAACATATTTGCCCTCAGCAGAATTTATTACCTCAGCCTGAATACAACCACAGTTCTGCAAATTTTGCTTTTCTGGGACTGCAGCAGAGCAAGCTTGTGTCTGTGTCTCTGGACACACGCACATATGTAGAACAATGATGCATTTCACACTGGTCATCGAAGGATGTAGCACCTTCTAGCCACAAAGGTATGAGCCCAAGTTCACTAAGAGTAAAAGGTTACAATTCCTTTTCCCCTTATCTAGCCATTGCATCCTTTTGTTTATTGTAATTCCACTATTGCATTTTCCCTATAACTTGCTGTTTGCCTATATCTTTCATCTTTTTCCAAAAGGAAACCTACCATAGAAATCTTCATTTTTGCTTCAATAGATTCTCCTCTTACTTTTTGCACATGTATATTTCTAATGTTTAAAATGACATCCCACACTCAACATAACTGCAGAACATGTTTCTCAGCCTTTTGAGGTACTCTCCTGGGCCATCTCAGAAACTTTTCCCCCAAAGCAGGAAAAGATCCCACAGTCTTTTCCATTACATCAGGTTCTCCAGACCTATCAAACCATTCTGTTGGGATGTCAACCACTGTCATGCAGAGTACTGAATATCAGAGAGATGCCTTCTACCACCACCTAATCTGTTGATATTCTGATTTCACTGCAAGCTGGTTTTAGTTTTCTACAAAACATGTAATTGTACTGATTTGTTTCAGGAATTTCCCTCAGGATTCTCTAAGTAGCATGTATTCACAGAGGAAAAAAAAATATTTTTCGTTCTTTGCATTGATCAAGGTACATTTATCATCCGCTGCAAACAGTAACTGAATAAGCAGAATGTTTTTGAAGTCTCTGTGCTCTCTCAGTTTCTTGTGCCAACATTAGTGGTGTTAAGTGCTCTGTGTGACTTCTGATCCTGATTCATCTCATCTACAGGGGTGGAAGAGGGCAGAGGAACTTGTTACAACTTTGCAGACTCTGAGATCTTCAGCTGTGAAACTGCTCTCTCTTTGGCCAGTTAGCCACCTGCCAACAGACAATAGCCAGAGCACTTTCAGAAGCAAGGCATGTCTATCAGCTTAGTGTGCCCTACAGTGGAGAAATGCCCAGCTAGTAGTCATACAGAACACCATAAAAGAACAGAAAAGAGAATGCGCCTTTTATTTTCAATTCACTGATGCAAATTGTGCAAATACATACAAGTATCGAAAGGTATATATTCATTTTGCCCATGCATGCATGTCAGAAAATAAAAATGTGTTGAGGTGTTCACATGTGCATGAAAGTAAGGCAGAGAAAAAATTACTTATTAGGACTAACTGCTAATCAGCAATGCAAGTCCTCCTCAAAATGATTCTCTTCTCTTCTCTTCCTTCTCTCTACTGCCAACTTACTACACTATTCTGAAAGATCTCAAGCCACCAGCAGTGTGTTAAGAGAAACTCTGAAAAATGCATTTTGAGGCTTTAAACAGAGCACTGTTTTGAAAGTTCATTTCCATGAGGTTTTGCTCCATGCGAGTCTCCAGTTCCAAGGGAGTCAGTCCTCAGGGATTGCTCTTCTGTATTTCTTCCACAAGAAAAGTTCTCTCTCTGGTTCTAATCACTGGTGTTTGGCAATGTATGAAACAACCTTTTTGACAATATGAAACTTGTTCTCAGGAATGATTTCTAAACAGCTGCTCTCTTACTGCTATACAGTATCCCTCCCTCCATCATGTGTTTTTTCTCCCTGTGGATTGCTTCTGAAATCCTGTAAATAATATCAGGTTTACAAGTAATTCCCATGCTCCTCAATAAGCAGCAAATCATAGATGTGAAGCAACAAAGTTCTTGCTATTTACCAGAATCCAGAATTCTGCAGTAAACTAATAAAATGACAAAAATAAACTCAAAATGTGTAAGATCATAAGTCAAATTAATACTCTTATTTCCACATGTGAAGGGAAAAAAAATCTACAGACACCCATAGCATGCAGAGTTAGACAAAATCACAAAAACCAAGGGAAACATTTTAATTTTCCATTTTGTAGAAACATTTTAGTGATATAAATTCTATTAATCTAATAGATATAAATGTGAAGGTTCTTTACAGAGAGAAAACCTTTCATGAGATTTTTTCTCTCTTCTACTATTATCATGAATACCCTAAAATATAGTCCCTGTGTAGTCATAGAAAGTCACAAACAAACAGGCCTTTCAATGGAATGCTAATTTCCACAAGAAAATGGCATTTGTAATTTAAATATAAGCTTTTCACATGAGGCTTATTAGCTGTGTTTTAATCTGCATTAGTCTGGTTAAAATACCCAATTTCCTTTTTTTTCTCCTGTGAGCCTACCAGACTTTCTTTAGCCATTAGCAACAGTAATAGCAATTAGCAACATCACTTCCAGCACACAGTCATTTCTGGCTTAGCTGTGTGGGCTTCATGTTTAATGAATTCGAACATAACTAGGAAGGCATGAAATAGAAAATATAATAATCACAGAGGAATGGCAGGCTCCATGTAATAGTTCACAGTAAATCTTACATGTACAGTTCCTGGACTGTTCCAGCTCTACCTGGCCCATAACTGTAAGCATGAGGAAAACTAGCATTTAGTTTTCTGTGCTTTTGTTTAACCCTGGGAGAAGTAGGGAATTTCTTTGTGGCTTTTGCCCTGACTTGCCAGCATCCTCTGTTCCCAGTCAGTCCCTAACAATAGCTCTCAAACAGGTCACCATCATTGGTGCTTCCTGTTTGAACGAGGTTCACCCTATTATCTGTGTATACATGTGTATTAGGTGAAGGTGGACAGGCTTTGGTAGCAGGGCGGCTGCAGAGGTGTCATCCATGAGAAAAGGCCGAGGGCTGCCCCATGCCAGACCCAGCCAGTTCCAGCTGGCTCCAACAGACCCACCACGGGGTACAGCTGAAACCATCAGCCAAACTGACAGTGCCTCTTTGAAAACATATTTAAGACAGGGCAGAAAATGCCACTCAAAGAAAGGAGGAAGGAACAAAAAGAGTGAGAAGTAGCAGAGGGAACACCAAGGTGAAGGAAGGAGCAGAAGGAAGCGCTTCATGGCAGAGCAGACATTCCCAGAGGGACTGCAACCCATGGAAGACCCATGCCAGAGCAGAGGAAAAGAGAAGGAAGGAGTGGCAGAGTTAAACCACTGAGTCTTGACTGCAACCCACCCTATACCACTTCTTGCCTCACTGAAGTGACTGAGTGAAACCTGCAGCCTGTACACGATCTCCTTCTTTTTATTTCAACCCATGGGTCTTCTTGCTCGCTCATTCTTCCTATTTTCTCCCCCAGTCCTGCTGGGGGATGGGGGTGGGGGTGAGCAGCTGGGTGGGAGGTTGGCAGCCAGATGGGGCCAACCCACCACAACATGTCATTGCTCATGCCATGGTGAGTAACCACAAGGGGTACTTTTGATTTGTAAAATGTTTTGCTTTAAATTTTTCTTAAGGTAATTCCCATGTCACATTCTGTAAATCCCAGCAACAATTCCTTACGTGCTCTGGCATTATCCCAATAAAGAGTACTGCTTGCTTTTTTGCTTGAAATTTTGAGGTAACAAAAAGTAGCCTTAAAAATACTCATAAGAATGTCATGCATGCCCAAAAACCAGAGAGAACATAATCATGGTCCCTTTGTGTAACTTCTGTTGTGCCAGCCTAGAACTCTGTCAGCAGGTGGAGACAGATGTGAAATCAACATATAAATACTTGGAATTTGGCCTTTGATCCTTGATCTT
Source organism: Fregata magnificens (assembly GCA_013389945.1). Taxonomy (NCBI): domain Eukaryota; kingdom Metazoa; phylum Chordata; class Aves; order Suliformes; family Fregatidae; genus Fregata; species Fregata magnificens. The sequence goes on along the minus strand of WAAD01034521.1, from coordinate 12,738 downwards.
TTCTCTTTCCCCATGGGGCAACAGCACTTGATTGTTTTGATCCCCTCTTGTGAGCAATGAAAAGAAAAAGAAAAGCCAGAAGATAAAATGCAAAATTTAAGTAAAATATTTTAAATGCTTTCCTTCCCTACACATATCATCATTTCTAGGTAGGGAAGATGGTTCTTTTCTCTGAAAGACAGCAGTAACTTTGGGATATTTGTTGGTTGTGGCCCAAGATCTTCAAGAAATAGGCTCCAGAGCAGCCTTCTGAAGTCCCGGAGCATGGAATCAATCAAGAAACAGTTACAATTATTTTTTGTTCCCACCTCTCTTTCCAAGAAAACACTGAAGGAAAGTTTTGTTGAAAACGGAAGGAGCAGAATGTGCTGTTTCAAGATGTGAAACGATAAAGCTAGGTTGTTCTCTTTTTTTCTTTTCTCACCCTTCTTTTTCCTTTCTAAGGCTGCTACAGACAAAGAGTTATAGAAAAGTAAACTATTTTTCCAGACATTAACGTAAGAACAGGTAGTTATGGAATATGTAGGCCATATCAGTATTAAGAAGCAATGCTTAACAAAATAGAAAACAGCTTAAAGATCATTTTGATCAAGTCAAATAACAAATAGAGAAAACTAATGATAAAGATTGACTAACAACTCACAATTTACAGAGAGAGAGAGAACAAAAGGGAAAGAGAGAGGGTAAAAGAAATATAGGACTATAGCTCTACAGTTAGCTATCATCATCCAACTTAAGTAAAATTGGCCAAACTTTGCTTGGACAATGTTTAGTAAACTCCAAGTATAATACAGATTAAGATGTCTAACAGAATCAAGGCATGAAAATTACAGGAATAAAAGCTCAGCAAATGATCACATATAATACTGAAATCATACGAACACAAATCCTAACAATGTAATGGTGTGGATGAATCTAGTGATAACAGACATCATAAGAACTGCAATAAATATGTGGGAAGGGAAAGTGACAACAATATGAATTTGTCGTGTAGCTAAACAAGGGAAATGAGTGTAAAAGAAATGGTGACAATGGTGATAACTCAGAAGAAGCCTTCAAGACAGTATGTAACAAGTGCTACCATTTCTTGCCTGCTTGATTCTCCCCAGAGTAGACTGCAGTAATGCAGATGCTAGTTGCTTGCACGGTTTGTTGCTTGTATGTATCTTTCACCTCTCTGTGATGAGAAGTGTGCTCTCGTGCTCTGACTGGCAGAAGAAGTTTTTAACTACTTGATTTATTAAAAAACTACTTGATTTATTAAAAGGGGTATCTCTATGACTTGGACCCTGAATTTCACATACACTTCACAGTGAAACTACTTCAGAAGTTTCTGACTCTCTAAAATCTCACTAAATCACAACCTGGTGTGTTGTAAGAGCCTGTTTCATTAGTATGTTGAACATAAACAATGGAGTATATTAAAGGAACTAAAGTGTGCATAAGAAATGGACTGTATATTGTCCTCTGGCTACCAATAAACCAAACTTTTACTTTGTCAGATGTATCAGTCACATACATAGTATACCTAGAGTTACAACCAGTTGATAGAAAAGCCTCTTGAGCAACATCTAGTAGGTATGACGTTACTACAAGGTGACACGGAGGCACATGTGTAAGTGTATGTAATAGAAAAAGTGAAAATAAATCTCTTCACAAAAAAACCCTGATGTCATATTCTAAATAGATTCCTACCTACTTCTTCTGAGGAACTTTTCCATGTGCTGTTCTCCAACAGCCACTCTGTGTAATTTTGTTACGGCTATCTTTGCAAACATCATCAAAGTCCTAGATAATATTTAGAAGTATTTCCTTCAGAAAAGTTATTATCAAACATAAAGACTGCTTCAAATTCTCTGGTCCAGTTTCTACAGTATTTTAGATCTATGAGCAAACCACTACCCACAAGTGACCCTTTGCTTGGCTATACTGCAATATCTTTTCTATCTGTGGCCATCACTGCCACAGTTGCAGGGACCATTATTGGAGATACCATACATGCTAGCAAAGCTTTTGTTACAATAGTTACAACCTGTCCATAAACTGCATTTTTTTAAGAAAAGGTTTTTCCATTTTATAAGTAAAATCAGTTATTTACAAGACATGGTTTTCTTCTCCAAATTCCTAGAACTTCACAGACAAGAGAACTTGTAGACTCAGTCACTATGGCACAGTCTGAAGCTGTACAAATGGGCTGAGCTCTACAGATTAAGATGTCTAAGTCTGTGCTCCTAAATCCGTCATTAGGTATAAGGTATGAGACCTTGCCCATACTACCATCATGTTATCAAGCTCTTCACCCTAGCCAGGCTTAGGAAAATACACAGGTTCACAGCACTTCTAAATATCAGATTGTTTAACCTAAGTCTCTAGATAGAGGCTATGTAAACCTCAGTAATATTGTTTAGCAAATGGATGTAATTTTAGTTTTTATACTTATTTTCTCAAAGCAATGCTCAAAGTGTGATAGCATGCAATGGTTCCTCTGTCTCAACATTGTTTACATCATCCAGCACTTAGTGCTGTCATAGGCAAAAGAAATACGCTCAAAATGCCAGGAGCAGCTGCCATGTTGGGGACAGATAAGGTAGAGTTGATCAGTGAAGTTATTCCCACTGAAATCTTGCAGAAGCTGTGGAACAAGCTGGGTCCTGAGCCACTGCCTTCCCAAGAGCAAAGTTTCTTCCCAGAGCAGTGAGAAAACTTGCTTCATAGCAGCTGCAGGAACTGAGCAGAAGCTGGTTGCTGCTGACTGGCCTCATGCTGTGCGGGACACAGGCTTCCAGTGAATACTTGCAGGCATGGGAACCACTGTCTGCTGCGCAAGGGGACTCTGCTCCCTTCTCTAAGAGAACATATTCATAGGTAGGAGCCTAGACTGTGGAGTTGCCAGATGCTCTTCCTTCACTGGACAGTAGAAGGAGCAATGAGAGCTCCAACTCCCAGAAACCAAGCAGAAAGAATATTATAATCCCAGGAATAAAGCAAATTTCTTCCCAGTCTAGAGGGGACTAGAGCAAAGCTAGTTCAGCATAACTTTGGTCTACATCGTACACAGAAAGCACTGTAACTTTGTAGGGAAAAGAATGGGTTTGGTTTGGGTTTTGTTTGGCCAATAATGGCAGCACTTCCTTCAAAGGAATTGGGACACCATTGGCTAACAATTATTGAAAACATCAGCTGCACTGAAACAGCAACAACTCCTAAAAAACATCCATCAAAAGGTAATGGTCTGCATTATTAAAGTGAAAGCTACATAGGATGTTTGGTAGCAATCATTAATTTTTGATATAACAAAACATATATCAAAAAACTGAGATTTTCAGGATACTCAGCTTCATTAAAAATATGATCCATCCTTTTCTCTGTGCCCTCCCTCTAACACATTTAGTGATGGGAGGGATATTCAAATACCAAAGCTAATCTTAGATCACTAAAAAGCAGGGCTTAGGCTGGAAGTGTCCAAAAGTTCTGATATTTTGATGGATGCCCTCTAAAAAAAAAAAAAAAAAACCCAAACATACCAAAAAAAACAACACACGAACCACAAACAGATCACCTCTTTCTATTTACTGGCAATGTGATAAGTAGTCTCAGCACAGAATTCAAGGGTTGGCCAACCCCCAGGACTCAAACTGGTCCTCATTTCTCCTGTCCCATAGTCCTATTACTCAGGGATGTCAGTGGTGTGGCCATGTAATGCAACTTAAACAGTCATTTCCCATGCTTCTGTAAATAAGAATTATTCTCCAGCACTTCTGACATTCTGCCTTTAAAAAATTTTCCTTTAAATTAGACTTTTTTTGGAAAATTTGAACTTTATGCAATTCTCTCTTTACTAGTCATGTTCTCACATAGGATTTCAGTAAGTATATCAGAGAAATAACGGAAAAATCATATTATGAGTTAAGAGTCTTCCCACAAGATTTTGCATTAATCACTACACTCAGAACAATAACTCCTTTGAAAGCAAAAGGAAAAAACTCCACAGTTCATTCCACAAGTGAGTATGGGTTCAAATCCACCCTCAGGAACACTTTCTGAATCCCATTAAAATTAGAAGAATGGCTCAAGTTTGCATACAGAAAATGACCCTGCTGCTTTTTAAAGTACACAATAGGGAAGTAGAGCCAAAATGAATGGAAATGGCATTCTTTTAACAATCTGATTATTTAATGCAAAGCCTCTTTGGGGAAAATAAGCAAGGCACTGCCAAACCTACGTAACTGAAATTTTACCAGGGTTTAATGCCATATAAGCTATTTTTCTTGGGGCTTTTATTTTTCATTTTGTTTTTTTTTTTAATCTGTAAGACAGCCGCCTCAAAGTTGGATAAATGTTGCAAAAGAAGCATTCACTCAGACTCCAAACGACTATTGAAATTTAGCATTTTTGACCCCCTGATATTTATGAGTTTCCATCAATGCCTATAAACTCTCACAGACTCTCATCTCTCACATACACTTTTCACATAATGCCTGAACTAATAAATGAGAAAGAGGACTTGAGGTCCCTGAGAAGGAACTGGGGAAATGAGGAGAGGTATGAGAACAAGATATTTCACTATTTGTCACATGATCATTTATGGTCTCTTTGAAGGTGTCATTCTTCCAAACAAGAAGCAAAGCCAATGTAAGATATAGATATGCACTCCTACAACCCATAAAATGAGCATCCTTTATAGAATCATAGAAACGTTTAGGTTGGAAAAGACCTTTAAGACATCGAGTGCAACCGTTAACCTAGCACGGCCAAGTCCACCACTAAACCATGTCCCTAAGCGTCACATCTACACATCTTTTAAATACCTCCAGGGATGGTGACTCAACCACTTCCCTGGGCAGCCTCTTCCAATGCTTGACAACCCTTTTGGTGAAGAAATTTTTCCTAATACCCAATCTAAACCTCCCCTGACGCAACTTGAGGCCATTTCCTCTCATCCTATCGCTAGTTACTTGGGAGAAGAGACTGACACCCACCTCACTACAACCTCCTTTCAGGTAGTTGTAGAGAGCCATAAGGTCTCCCCTCAGCCTCCTCTTCTCCAAACTAAACAACCCCAGTTCCCTCAGCTGCTCCTCATAAGACTTGTGCTCTAGACCCCTCACCAGCTTCGTTGCCCTTCTCTGGACATGCTCCAGCTCCTCAACGTCTTTCTTGCAGTGAGGGGCCCAAAAACTGAACACAGTATTTGAGGTGCAGCCTCACCAGTGCCGAGTACAGGGCCACGATCACTTCCCTACTCCTGCTGGCCACACTATTCCTGATGCAACCCAGGATGCCGTTGGCCTTCTTGGCCACCTGGTCACACAGCCGGCTCATGTTCNGGGCAGCTTTCCAGCCACTCTTCCCAAAGCCTGTAGCGTTGCATGGGGCTGTTGTGACCAAAGTGCAGCACCCAGCACTTGGCCTTGTTAAACCTCATACAATTGTCCTCGGCCCATCGATCCAGCCTGTCCAGATCCCTCTGCAGAGCCTTCCTACTCTCAAGCAGACCAACACTCCCGCCCAACTTGGTGTCATCTGCAAACTTACTGAGGGCGCGCTTGATCCCCTCGTCCAGGCCATTGATAAAGATATTAAACAGAACTGCCCCCAGAACTGAGCCCTGAGGAACACCACTTGTGGCCAGCCGCCAACTGGATTTAACTCCATTCACCACAACTCTTTGGGCCCGACCGTCCAGCCAGTTTCTTACCCAGTGAGGAGTATGCCCATCCAAGCCATAAGCAGCCAGTCTCTCCAGGAGCATGCTCTGGGAAACAGTGTCAAAGGTTTTACTAAAGTCCAGGTAGACAACATCCACAGCCTTGCCCTCATCTACTAGGCGGGTCACCCGGTCATAGAAGATCAGGTTAGTCAAGCAGGACCTGCCTTTCATACACCCATGCTGACTGGGCCTGATCACCTGATTGTCCTGTATGTGCTGCATGATGGCACTCAAAATGATCTGCTCCATAACCTTCCCCAGCACCAAGGTCAGACTGATAGGCCTGTAGTTCCCCGGATCCTCCTTCCAGCCCTTCTTGTAGATGGGCATCACATTTGCTAACCTCCAGTCAACTGGGACCTCCCTGGTTAGCCAGGACTGCTGATAAATGATGGAAAGTGGCTTGGTGAGCACTTCCGCCAGCTCCCTCAGTACCCTTGGGTGGATCCCATCTGGCCCCGTAGACTTGTGTGTGTCTAAGTGGTGTAGCAGGTCGCTAACCATTTCCCCTTGGATCATGGGGGCTTCATTCTGCTGCCCGTCCCTGTCTTCCAACTCAGTGGGCTGGGTACCCTGAGAACAACTGAGACAGAGAAGACTGAGGCAAAGAAGGCATTAAGTACCTCAGCCTTTTCCTCAGCCTTTGTCTCTATGTTTCCACCCGCATCCAATAAAGGATGGAGATTCTCCTTAAGCCTCCTTTTGTTGATAATGTATTTATAGAAACATTTTTTAGTGTCTTTTACGACAGTAGCCAGATTAAGTTCTAGTTGGGCTTTGGCCCTTCTAATTTCCTCCCTGCATAACCTCACGACATCCTTGTAGTGCTCCAAAGCAATAAATATTAGCAGAAGTAGAGGTGCCTTTGGCTGGCTATTCGGGCATAAGTAATAATGAGTCCTAATTATGGTAGAATTTCTAATTGCTACAAATACTGAGCAGGTGGCCATGGATATCACACACTGACTCCCAGTTTGAAAATATTTAAGATGTTTTCTAATCAAACTCTTCCTCAACTCTATCCTCAGTTCCTAGTTGAAAGGCAAATGCTGTTAAAAGAATTATTTTAAAATTTGGCACAAATAGCATATAAACAATAGCAGATTTTTGCCCAAATTGGAGACTTAATCTGATGCTGTTTCATGTTATCAGATGTAAACATTTGTACTCTCCAGAAAGCTTAGGAAACAATAAATCAATACCTGAGGATAGATCCTCTTTATGCTGGTGGCAGGGTAATAAACTAACATTTTTTTCCAGTAATGCACACACATGTACAAACACATGCACACATACGCAGGGTAAGAAGCAGATTCTTTGCCTTGCTGAGTTTGCTTTGTATCATTCTGACACAACAAAGTAGACTGACACCAAACCAAACAAAGACCACCAGTAGAAAAATAGGAGAATTTCCTGGGGAAATAGGACTGAAATAATGATCAGCAGAGGGGTCTGGCTGAGGAAAAAAGGATTGTCAGGCTCCCTGTGATTGTTGTCCTATAAAGTATTCAAAAGAACACTTCCTTCCATTGAAACATAATGTAGATAAACACTGCTTTTTCCCTCCAGCCACAGTCTGGGCTGGTCTATGCATCACTGAGGATGAAGCCTTCGAGAAGCAGCTCTTTGGAGGCCAGCTGATGTGTGCCAACATTTGAAATGTTAGCAAATGCTAAGAGCAATTTGGTGGTGGGCCCTCTCAACATCAGGCAACCACAGGGTGTTTAAAATCTCCTTAGCCATCCCCACCCTAGATCTGTTCCTGAAGCAAGCGTGTGCGTCACTTACCACAGAGTATCAAAGCACAAAAGTTATAGCTGACTTATTTCTCATAAGCCAGAAGAAATTCTTTTCCATAAAATGAAGTTTACAAATATATTTTCTTCTAAGTCTGAAGATACTTAACTGCTTCCTAAGGTTTAGACTCTGATTCATGGCAATGTTGACCATGTTGGTAAGCTGGGGGTCACTTTCACTACTCCTGTGTGCAACATAGACATCATAGTAACCCATAATCATTCACAATGGAGCTTTTTTTTCCCCCTTCTCAAAACTCTGAAGGAACTGCTGACCATTAACTAAAAATTACCGAAAACATTATTTCCAAGATATCAGCTGAGAGGCTGGTGTCGCTTGCCCAAAGCAAACCACAGTTTCTCTTCTGTTTCATGGAGCAAACAGTAAATCACTGTGAGAATGGCAGGCAAGTCATCTACGCTGACCATTAACATAGGCTGTGTTAGAGTCTGAACAAAACAGAACAAAGGAAAAACACAGAAAGCCACTCGTGTGGCAGCAGCAATGGACCTGACATTACAAGTGAGGTAGAAGGACAGAACTCAAGTTTATCCCTTAGTTATAATTATGGTGTAGCTGGATATCAGGACTGTCCCTGTGTGCACACTCAGTGTACTAAAGTCACTGACTCCCTGGGTGGAGTGGTCCAGGAACTCCTCAGCATGTCCCTGCATAGGTAAGATACTCAGCTGGCTTGAGGCAATGGACTGGGCTGAGACAATGTGACAGACCCAGCTCATCACCACCTTCACCACAAAGCGTTTGACTAACTCTTGCAGGAGATCTTCAGGTAGGGATTTCAGACAATCCTGAAGATTCTCCCCAGGCAGCTCCTGCTGTGCCAAGACCAATTTTGTATTTAAAACAACGTGGGTGCAGAACCAGGTGGTTCCTGTTGCAGAACTGACATAGAGAAGATGCTTGTAAATAGTCAGTAGAAACGGTTCCCACAAATGCAGAAACAGTTAGTTTTGTAAATGGGAGTTGTAGATAATTCAATTCTATGATTCTGTGATAATCTCTAATGATGGATGACGCATGTGCTGGGGTGGTCATGTAGGACCACAGTCCATCTGGGTTGGAACTGAGGAGCAGAATGACACTTTTGGTAGTCTCATGTGCGACTTTCAAAACAGAGACTCTGATTGCCATCCAGACAGCAATGACCATCCTGTTCAAGAGATTTGATTTCCCATGCAAGTATTATTTTATGCCAAGATGCCAATAAATTACAGTTTTTAACAAACACCCTGCCCATGGGTGTCTATGCAACACTAATTTTGGTGTAACCTGGACAAGGCGTGGTAGGTGAAAACATTCCCAAAGAGACAAATGGGATAGTGGGGCAGAAATTGGTTCAAGCAGGATAGGGAGCCGAGCAGGCAGAAACCCTGCTGCTGGCAAGTAACAAAACAAGTGCTGACACTTGAGCAATAAATACAACAGTATCAGCTCTTTCATGATTTGTTTTCACTCCCTTGATTTGTTCATAAGCATATTTGGATCCATTAGGAGAGAAATTTATCCTTTTGAAGATCACATTTAAAGGTGTTGGGCAAACCTTAAGCCTCAAGAATGGCTTCCCCCAAAATCAAGATATTTAGCACTGTTGCCATCTAATAGTCTTTTTTGGACACTAGTGGCTGGGATTTTTTCCTTCTATACCCACCTTTTGATTTTCCTCCCCAAACCTCTTGGGAACTCAATTTCAATAGAAGCTTTAATTTTTAACAAGATCATTGTTAATGTTTCATGATAATTGCTAGTTATTTTTTGTGTTACAAATTAACTTCAGTGAAAACAAGGCACCTAATTCATTAAGGCCTCTTTTGGGGGGTGGAAAAAATAACTGATACGGTCAGTTCTTGAGAACATTGCAAAAAACATCAGGGTAAGGATCAAGCAGGTTCTGCCCTTTCAGCTTTAAATTATTCTCTATCATCTTCTGTGGATGATGTCTTTCTTGTCTTAACTAAACTAAAGGTTTTTGTGCTGTTATGCAAGGGATCCAACTCCTGATCTCCTCATCTACACGCTTTCATAGATGAGCTTTCAAACTCTGCAGGAATACTGTCATTTTGTACTATGGTAAGGGACAAAATAATAATTGATTTTTTTTCCTAACTTGACTAGGTATTGGTAATTATGTTGTACACACTGTAAACTAGCTAATCTGTTCCTAAATTTGTCATATAAAGCTGCAGCTGCTAATCTGCAAAGACAGACATTTCTTCCTATTTTCAAATCAGCGAGTAGTCTCTGGACCATGGAAACAAGCTCACACTAGTATTTACAGATGTTGTTTATCTGTTTGCCCATGTAAAATCTTAAGCATCAATGTATGGAGGCTTCTCAAGCACAAAAGCTGTGATAAGATATTGTGATATTGTTGAAATAAGTGCCATTGGCCTTTTAGCTGCTTTGAAATATTCAGGTTCAATTGTTGTTAAATCCTAAAGCAATTTCCCTTCCACACAGAGAAGATGCAGAACCTCTGGCACTCTTTACTACCTTTTCTGTTCTCACCTATCAATGTAACCAGTATGATCCTAAATGATTTCATGTAATAAACAATTCTTTGCCCAAAGGAGAGAACCATTTTTGACTAACACAATGAAAAACTGTCTAGATATATTAGGAAACAAACGAAAAGGGAACCAAAGGGGTTTTGCTGCAAGTATTTCATACCTGCATCTAGATGTATAGTATGTGCACATATATATACACACATAAAATAGATTTATACACTTTTTGAACATAGGCGACGTGCTTGTTCATCATGTTTTAAAGTTTCACCCCAGGCCCAAGGGAAAATTGTAAGAAACTGATCCACTTTAAGAAGCATGTACGATTTGATTCTATCACTGGATTTTATTATGTAAGCTGTTCTAAAGAGAACATACTAACAGGTATCATAACATTCAATGGAATAAAATAAATCTTTCATCAAAGCAGCCTTAGAAGGCCAGTTTATTCAGCCTACAGCAGTGCTGGACTACCATAGTAGCCAGAATGAAGCAGACAAGGAAGTTCTGACAAAGATTTGAGAAAGAACAAGCCAATTTTGACAAAACTAGGATAGAGAAAGAGCACATTTATATTCTCTAAAGAGCTAGAAGTTTGTAATACCATAGAGTAATACAAAATTTTACAGTATCATCCATCTGTTGCAGGAGCCTGTGATATCATAACTATCAAAAGTTTCAGGACATACTTTCAATATACAGTTACTTTCCCTCTGAGTTATTACTGACAGGACTAATTGTTGAATCTGGGTGCAGAAGATTTAATTTGGCCTTTAGGTAGTATTTTATCAGAGTGGGGACCTCTTTCATAGTTTACCAAAAAGACAGAAAAATAAAAGAAAAGTTTTCTGGTACTACTCACAGGCACACACGTAGGCCATACTATCACTTTCATACAATTTTAGTGCAGCAGCTGGATTGTAATAGCTTTTGGACACCTGTACGTTGTAGTGCAAGATGTAGTACATTATTGTTTGTGACACCCTCAAACACCAATTTACTAGGCTACAGATTGCTCTGAGCCCAATAAATCTTTACAAACCCATCTAGAGTGGCTGAGGAACACTTTCCTCCCCCTCTTTTCTCCCTTCCCTTTGGTAGAGCTGGGGGGGTTTTGTGCAACCATTCTCCCTCAGATTCTGTCAGCCTGGGGTATTGCATTTCTCTCTTAGGTAATGACAAGGAAAGGCCTAGAAAGCTGTTCCAGCTTTGTAACACAGCAATTCACATTAAGAAGAGTCAGTTATTTATATAGTTAAAAGGAATAAAGAGAAAATGGTTATCTCAACAGCTAAGTATATTATTATTATCTCACTTTAAATGCTGTGAAAGCTGTAAAATAAAGCCAGTACCTAGGGAGAGTTGGCTTTTATTCTCACTTCCTCAGTTTCTACATGCAGAAGACTATT
>WAAD01034520.1:129917-150279 GCA_013389945.1 Fregata magnificens | reverse complement strand
TCCGCTTAGCATTTTGTGGTCTGTGACAGTGGCATGTGCAAATGTTCTGCAGATCCTCCTGATCCAGACTGTTTTTGAACAGTCTGTAAAAGCAGGAAGGAGGTGTCAATGACAAGAACTGTCATGTTCAGTTTTATTTGGCTGTGTTGCTTGTCAGGATTCTCTGCAGAATGTAAAATCATCTCTTGCAGAATCTTTCTAGCTCTCAGTATCTTTTTAAATTAACAATGATCAGCAATTGGTTGCATAATACAAAGTTTCAATGGGATATTAACTCATTAGACACATTTAAATAGTCCCTGTGGTGTCCTTCAAGTCATCTTGCATCTTCTGTGTGTTACTATAAGTGAGTGATAAACCCTTACTTCTAGTAAATGAGGCCAGAATTCAGCCAATGTAACCTGCTGTGGGGCAAGATGGCAGTCTTAGATGGCGTTTTTCCATATGTGCCATTCTGATCCCCGGTCCTTATGCTTCCTAGGTTTCTGCCTGCCTGGGGTGAAGTCTCTTTACTGCAGAAAGGACCCGTATTTTAAGTGTATAATTTCTATATCTCATTTTCCATTGTTTGCATAGATGCACAACACACTAGAAGATTTTTTTGGCTTCTCTGCCCGTTTATATTATCCTCAAGTACCCCCTGATACTTGAGAATATAGAAACCCAACTGATAACCAGTTTCCAATGTTACAGGCATGCTGTTTTGGTTGTGCTGAACAGAGTGGTGTCCCATACTTTCTTAACATTGTTCTGCAGTTTTAACTTTCCCTAATTCAGGTCAGTCTGCATGTCATACTATTTTTCTGTTAAATTCCCCACTGGGTGAAAATAATAGCCAAGTGACTGGGACATAAGGTAATTAAATCCCCTTATCAGTATGGCTAATGGAGAACAGCACAGCTAGTACTGTGCATGGGTTTGTATCATTTGTGTGCACATGCCTATTTGTATTTGCAAACAAATATTTCCAAATGCATTTTGTATGCTCAAAGCATTAAGCAGTAGGCAAAAAGAAACTGGCCCTAGGGAATGCTTTTTGTGCAATATAGAAAAAATTGTGATAGTCTCTAATTTCAATACATTGAATCAGGCCCAGTGCTTTACATTTTGTTTGTAAAATGTTTTCTTGATTTCAGCTTTTCATAGATATAATTGCTATCTGAAATAGTCATATTTCCCATACTTATATAAAACTTGCCTTACAAGTTAAATGAAATTGGAAATGTGTACCAACTGTTGAACCTAGGTTTTTTTAATCTAGTTACAGTAAGACATACTTCTCTGTTTTTGTGCCTTTGTTCTGGCTAGGAGAAGGAATTGAAAGATATTGTTCCACACTTTATTTTTAGATAAAAGCTTTCACAATCTTAATCTTTGAATAGCAACAGATGTTTTTCAAGCTGTGCAGATGAATTTAGTAATGATCTAATGCACTGGTGTTGGGATTTAGTCCTCAGATTTTAATCTAACAAGATTATAATTAAAGCCCAATAGTTTTAAGAGCAGTTATGATTGACCTTTCTTGGTTTTCTTCTCTGTAAATGTTTTCCTAACTTTCACTGTTCCTCTTAATTGTGAAGTGTGGGCTACATAATGGCACTATTGATCATAGGCCTAAAAGAGCCATTGATTGGATTCAAATGGCTGTTGTGTTCATTCCAATTCTGAATTAAAAAATTGCAATTCGAAACACCTGTAGAGCAGTTTTGTTTCAACAATGTTGAATCATGTTACTTCATCCTATACTTTTATTCAGCATTATCATTCTTCTGTTACGTTTGTTACATTTAAAATGAGTCATGTTTACCATTACTAAAATAAACTACTTCCTAGCATGTCAAAATTAAACAAGAAAGTTGAAATGATTTGGTATCTCTTACTCAAAAGCTCTGTCGAAGTTCCCCTAAAACATCTGGTTTTCTAATGACAGTTACAATTTCTTTGGCTATCCTGCTAAGCAAACCAAAAGCTATAGCTACTGAAAGCAGTATAATACAATTTTAGTTAAGCTAAGACAGGTTTAAAAAAAAAAATCCTATTGGGAGCAATGCATAACTAGTCTTGGATCCTTCACAACAAAACAAAGCGTTGCCAAAAATCACACGATTAGGCAGAATATACAGAAGGAGGATCATTTGTCTGAGGTCCACTGGCACCACGTAAGCAGTGATATTTCTGGAACGCTCACAATGAATATTCACTGCATTTGAAGCGTGTTCGTGATTTCTCTGGTACCTTTTAAGTGAAGTTAGATGCAGCAACTTGTATGGATGGCTGTTGTGATACCTTAGAAAATTTTAATACCTGGCAGCTGATGGGGTCTCCTTTCATACCACTAAAATTTGGTAGGGTTGAAAATATATTTTTGGTGAGAAAAAAATAACCTGAAGAATAACTTATTGCCACTGTTTCCATGGTTTCATGAGAGGAACAATAGAGGATAGGTGTGGACAAGAGATGTACCAGGGGCCACTGTAAAGAAGTAATTCTGGATTTGAAGTCAATTGTCAGCACAATGTTTCTTGGGGGTGGGGAAGAAAAAAGGGTGGACTGTGGGTGTGTTTGCATGTTTATTCACTTCTGTGCATCTTACCTTCTGTGAGCTCTAAGTGAATCTGAGCATTTAGGGCTTTCAGGACACAGTGACTACTGAGGAAAAGATGCAATGCAAAAAGATACTTGATATAACTGAGTAGAGATTTTGGTAAATGGAAAGATCAAATGCAGCTGTGATTCTTTCAAATACAGCTTACCTTTAGAAGCTAGAGATTACATTGCCCTCAAAGGCATAGTCTTTAGAGGGAAGATATTTCTAAGAGTGGTAGACTTGTACTAGTGTTTGCTATCAGTGTTGCAAGCATGAGTGTAAATCAAATGCTGGCATTTCTCTTTTGTCATTAAAGTTTGCTGGGTTCACAGTGAAATCAGTTGGTGTGGGTGCAAATCTGCATTGAGATATAGATTTTCTGTTGGAAATATACTGTGAAAACAAACATGAAAATGTGCCAGAAAAAGGGGGAACAGCAAAAAAGGAAGGGATTCTGAAACCAGACAATTAAATACTGTGGGGAGATGCTGGGAAATAGAATCTACTGCAAATCAAAAATGTTTAATATGCATGCTTAATTGAGAAAGCTGGATAAGAGCAAGATTTTAAGAAGGCTGTCACCTTTTGGGAAGAGTTCCTAGAGGTAGAAATTGCCAAAAAAATATTTCCACAACATGAGAATACCCAAGTCCTAAATTTCAGCCTCTTTACTACTTAAGTATGTAAAAAAGAAAGTGAAGACATTAACGTAGCACACACACTGGTAATGATGCGTCCTTGTTCTTGCTGGAGCCGTGGAGGATGCAGAGAAAAGGGTTGCAAAGGCTGCCTTTAACTCTCCCAAAATAGAGAGGAGAGGTGGTTTTGACCAGGAATCCATCCTAGAGTTGAATTTAGTTCTCTAAATTGCCTCCTGGCTAGGCTAAGTAAAGCAACCTAATTGTACTGAAATGAGCTTTTGTGAATGCTCTTACTGTACCAGAATTTTTCAGATAACATGACTTGTTCTGCAGTTGCAATTGATCTTTACAGTCAGTGCAACACATTAGGAAAGTGTACACCACAGTGTCAAAGCTGGTGAGCAAATGCTGTAGAGTTTGTCTGTGCATGTCCAGTGGCATTTTGCATGTTACTTCCAGGTGACAAACAGTTTAGCCAGAGCCACTGCTCATGGCTGGCTACTAGATAGCTTAAATCCAAACACTGGCTAGAGTTCTCAGCTACCTGCTCAGGCCATGTTTTCAGTTAAGAGGGGGAAAAAAAAAGCATGGAAACAAATTCTCCTGTCTTTGATAAGCACCCAGAAGTTTGGGAGAATGCTAATGAACATAATCTGCCTTATCCCATTGATCTGCATGTCAGTCCTCAGATGTCCTTTTCTACTTCTGTGTCCACAAAAAGCTAATCTTGTAATTCAATTTTTATAATCTGTAAATTATCAGTGAGTGAGCAGCCTTAAAGGAACTATTGCACCCAAAAGGCACATGACCTCATAGATTCTTCAACAGCACGGTTGAACTTAGCTGAATTCATGTCGGCACAACACAGGAAAAGCTTCTATTCTCCTGTCTCAGGAGGTAAATACAAGCTCACTCTGTCTGCCACACTGTCCTCCCTTCTAGTTGCCTTGATGTTGCAGGGTGTCCCTTGTCAAGATTTCCCTCAGATGTAAACTGTTCAGCGCTCTGCTTTTTCCTGCTTGCTTTCCTCTGGTAGCTTGGCTCACTTTCAGACCTCTTTACATTCTGTGTGCACCCATTCACTGCTGCTTGGGATGTCTAAATCCAACCACAACATATGATGCTTCCACCATTGGAGTGACTGATAATCATGGGAAGTGTCTGCATGTGTTCTGTTATTTTGGGTCTTCCCCCTGATGCTTGCAGTCTGACTTGCAGTTTACAGAAGCACTGAAGTCCAGTTAACCATGTGCTAAGTTAATACACTTGTATGTATTTGAAGGTCAGGTTAAGATCAGTAGATTTCCTTTTTGCTTTTTTCTAGGCTAAGCTTTGGTGGCATGTTTGCTCTATGAGTGTTCTGTGAGATACTGCACTTATGTCCCCACCCTTCTGTGCTTATAGCCTTGATAAGCTTAAACTAGGTCTGTGTGGCAACTGGTTACTCTGCTGTTAAAGATATATGTGAAATGGCTACATCTCCAGAATTTTGCCTGGCTGCTTCTTGTCACCATTCAGAACCGACTGACTCGAGCTGCTTTCTTCGACCACCATATGGGAGCATTGCCTAGTTTTGTGCTGTTTTTCTCCTAAACTATTCTCTAGACATGTGGAGTGCTTGACTTTCCCCTCCATTATGAGTTTGCCATGTCCCTTCCAGCACTGAAAAACATAAGCACAGTTTAAAGTAAGCTGCAGTGGAGTTGTGGCAACTTGAGAACCTGATGTGATTTCACACCACTGAAATAAGCACAGATGTGTCCACTTTGTCCTCTGCCTCAGAAATACCAGACTTGCTGAACCTGCACTGGTTCTGTATGGCCTAGAGTCTACCTTGCACAGTAGTATCTGCTGGTTCTTGTAAATCATTCCGCAAAATGTCTACAAGAGCTTTGTTGCTTTGAAATTTTCTGTATAAAATAAATGTTCTTGCCCCCAGTGCAAGTGCTCCACAAACAAGTGGAGTTTTTGAGCACCCTTGTGCTGTTGTCTCCCTGAGCCACTGACATTATTCTAAGGCTATAGTGTTGGAAAGGCATTACTCATAAAATTAGCAGCTTCATCAGCATTAGATGGTTTTCCTCCATTGTGCTTGAAACAACTCTAGCTTCCTAGTAGTCCCCTATGTGTACAGAGAAGAGATGATTGAGAGGGAATACATTGTGAGGTGAGATCAAAGAACAGATTTTATCTGTAGTATGAGTATGGTGTAGGGGGAGATAAGAGGCAAAAGAGGGAAAATACCTGACAGTATTGCTATGCTGGAATAATGATCTGCAAAGGTTGTAATTATTATGTTTCTTTAACATCAGTGTGATCTCTTCTGTTCCAAAGCAGCAGAGTTACAAAACACAAAGGGAGAATCCTCTTCAGAGAAACTTAATGTGACTTCAGGTGGCTGTGCTTATGATCAAATGACCTAGTGCACAGGGCAGCATGGAACAGAAATTTGCTCTTCCCATAGCAAGATGAAAGGGAGGATCAAGGTTTAACTGTGAAATGCGAATGAAACAGGCTTTAGAGCCTTTCAGCTCCAAAGGAGCTTGGTTCTGTTCTCAGTTTGTCCTAACTTCAAGACGAGATATTAATTTATGTTAGGCAGTTGCTGAAAGAATTCAGAGTGTGGGAATAGGAAGTAAGGGCCCTAACCTCTTTGGTAGCCAGCCTACCACCCTGGGCTCCACAGCAAATCTGTCGGTGGTCCCAGATTTAACAGGATATAGGGTAGAAACCAGCAGTCTCCCCTCCCTCCCCAGAGCTCCTGGTGGGCAGGTGCTTAACACATTCCTGCAGGCTGTAATTTCAAATGCTTTGAGTGAAGAATTCTGGGTGAGTCCACAGCTACCCACTCTCTACCCAAGAAGGACAGCACTACTACCTAAAAATCGAAGCTGAACACAGTGCTGTGGTTGTGTCCTAAGTACGGCTGGATGAGCCCTGCAGAGGATTCACCAATGCCGATGTAGCTGAAGCAGTAGGACCTTTTGTCACATCCAGGAAACTGATGGTCAGGTCTCTGGGAAGGCGGGGACACGTGAATTCACAAACGGTATGAAAAGGACACACAGCTAAAGCTGTACCTAAAACTTTCACTTGGACTTTTGAAAAAAATTTATTATTTTTAATACAGATCTCCACCCTCGACACCTCTGAAACGTTTCAGGTCAGGGAAATTGGGTGGGGAAGGGAGAGCCGCGGCTGCCGCGGCTCGGGGATGCTCGTCCCGCTGGCTCCGCTGGCGGGCGCAGCTGCTGCCGCCGCCTCCCGCCGCAGGAGCCGGCTCTGCCGCTCGCCCCGGCTTCCTACGGCGCGGCGCGCCCGTCCCCGCTTTCGGTTTCACTTTTTTCCGGCTCTGGGCAGCGTGTGTCCTCATGGTTTTCGTGTGCTGAGAAACGTGTGCAGCCCCTGGATGCCCCCAAGCTGAAGGAGATAAAGCCCGCGGCGGTAAGTGGATGCCGTTCTTCACTTCTTAGTAATAAATGCAGGTAGGTATCAAAGGTACGAAGCCAAAGTACTGCTCAGGAGTTTGGGCGATTTCCTTGATCTTGGATTTCTCTGAAGTTGTAAGTTAGCAAAGTCGGTGCTGCTGCTGTTTGCTTAATGAGTGTGCTTTGGTGCTTGTGCCCGGATGTGGTGTCCCCAGCTGGCAGGAGGTATTTTTGGGCTTGGTTTTTTTTTTTTTTTTAAAAAAAAGGCAATATAGGTGAAGTGGGAATGTCCCTCCCTGGGAGGTGCTGGAGGTTCCCCTGCTAAATTCCCCAGTTTTTTGAAGTTCTTGTTCACAACATTAAAACTGTTGTTCATTCTTTTGTCTTTTAAATATTATTCTGTAACACTGTCCCTTAAGTCTGATAATGGGTGTGTACTTTCTTCACTGGATCCCCAACTAAAGTGTAAAGCACCTAAAGCTGACTCCAGACTTCCTGCAATGAAAAAAGCAGAAAAAGGCAGTGCTTCAGGCTTCACTGGAAGTGAGCCAAAGAACTCGATTTTTGTTTGTGCAGTATTTTTCTTTTGCCTTTCAGACTTAAAGATGAGCTGGCAACAACTGCTGAGGAGCCTGACAGCGATCTGATATCCCTAAAACAAATCCTCAAAAGGATGCAGGCCAGAGGTAAAGCTTTTGTTACAGACAAGCTCCCCCTTTGTTTTCCTTAGCTCTTCCAGCAGCTGGGGTGCAGAGGAATGAGGCAGGACAAATGCTCCTTTATTTTCCTCAGCTACAGGGATATGGGTGCTGTGTTCGGCAGCAGCTGTAGCAGGTAAGGCTATCTGCAGGACTATCAGGTTTAGTTATTTGCTGTTTCTTCTGCTTCCTTGTTTACCAGTGGCAGGTGAGTGGAGAGCTAGACTGTGTGAGCTGTGGGAGATGGGTCAGGGCCACATGCACTGCCCAGCATGGAATTGTTTTTTCATTAAGGTTTATTTCGAATCATCTTTTGCAGTCCTTTGTGTATGCCTTTGCAATGCTTTAGGTCCCTCTTTCTCTTGCTTGTCCCCACTCCCATTGGATTTTACTGATGTTTCTCCCTAGATGGCCAGGTTGCTCCCACAGAGGCACTCACAGGGTTCCCCTCTAGCCACTATAACGTGGCTTTTTGTCACTGGAACAGTCCTAATGCGTGCCCTCTGCTGAAAAGGCAGGTCACCTATGGAGCCAAACTCTGCTGGGGTCTGAGCTGCTAAACTCCTGTTTGGCTGCAGGTTGCAGTGTCAGTTTCTAGGTGTTTTGTTATGGTAGTGAAAACTCTTCTGTTTAAAAAGCATCAGTTCCGCAGGCTTTTTCTTTTTCTGTACAAATGTGCTGGTTTAATTTCTTGTTTCATTTTTTTGCTATTGAGCAATAATCTAGTGTGCTCAAAGCTAGATCATGTTAATTAAACACACGTTCCAAGCAAAGGAAGATGTGAGCTGCAGAACTAAGAAAGCTCATATTCCTGGGAGTTAGTCTTTTGAGAAGCTCTTCTAGATTCCTGTTAAGTCTAGTAAGGTTAAATTCCCTTCTATAGCCTGTCCTGTAGTAGGGCACCAATAGTCTTCTCTACCTGGGAGCCCATCATGCTGAGACTTTAACTCATTGGTAAATTGAAGTTGGCAGTTATGTTCCAAATTTGTTGGCAGGAGGCCATACAGCTATGTGTATATGGAGATTGTGGAGACACTCAAAGCTTCGGGGTGAAAGTATAAGATTTATAGTTTTTTAAAAAAGAAAAAATTGAAGCAGAGGAGCCTAAGCTTACTGTTCTTTGCTAAAGCATGGAAAAATATTCTGGCAAGCACTTCCAAAGTATTTGTTCTCCCTCTACTAAAGATCTATTCAGTAGAGAATGACATGGAAGATACACTGGACTCTTCTCTTGATTAGCAGAAATGCTATTTAATTAGACAAGCTCTATGACTCAACAGGCTAGTCAAACCTGTCTGAGCTCTTATAGCTCTATTCTGGTCAGAATTTGTGTGGAATTAATTTTCTTCCTTATCCAGTAAAGCTGTATTACAAGATCACCAGGTGAATTTAAATCTTGTGGATACTAAATTGAAACTGAATAAAATATGAAACTCTGAGATTCATCAGAAATGTAATGCCTAAACAGGCAGAGCCATTGAAGATTAGAGCACCAGTGGCCAGAGGCTGATATCCTAATGCAAATGCTCAAAACATATGGGATGGGGTATAGAAATTCTTAAATATGTAAGTTTTCTTGGAAGTATTTGGATAAATGTATTGACTCTACAGACAGTGTTTTCTTTACACCTTGGCTCCTCTCCATTTCTTTCTCTGATTAGGTTAGTACTGATTTATTTTGTCTGCTCTACTTTCTCATACACTTTTCTATAGCCTGGTGTTCCTTCTTTCGCTATGAGATGGAAAGATGGTTAGAATTTTGTGTGGCTGGCTTCTAAAACAAAAACTGGCAAGTACTGTAAAATAAAGAAGTGGTATATTAGGCATTCTTACTGTATATAACTATAAATATTTTGAGTGTAATTAAGCTCAGAGCATAGTGATTAACATTGAGAGGCCTATGTAAATATTTATCAGTGTGGTTAAGCTCGGAGCTCAGTGATTAACACTGAGGGGCCTGTATATAATTTGTCATATTTGTATTTTATGCATGCTAAAGCAATGCAAAATTAATCAGAAAAGGGAAAATGGTTGGAAATTTGCATTGATAATAGATGAAGTGTTGGTAAGTTTTTGAACATAATTATTTTTATGTAAGACAATACTATTGTTTTTAAAGAAAAATCTGAGATTGACATACCTTTTCTGCAGAAATGAATGCTACTTTATGGATGAAAAATACTGTGTGTTTGCTCAGTATAAAACTACGTGGTTTTTGAAGCTGGCTTGCTTAGCCTTCAGTTTAAGATAAAGTTGTCAAAATGACTGTAATTTGTACTGTGTTCATTTTGCCTTTGCAGATAAAATGATGGGAAGTGCTATTCTTTCGTGGAGCTGCTTATCTGTCAGACTGGTGTCTGTCTGCTTGCTGTGTGCATCAGTTGGAAAGCAATGTCAGATCCACAATGAAATGGCAGACTGCAGTCACCTAAAGCTGACTCAAATTCCTTCTGATCTCCCAAACAATATAACGGGTTTGGACATTTCTCATAATCAGCTAAGACAGCTAGGTCCTGCAAATCTGACCAAGTACAGCCAGCTGGTTTACTTGAATGCAGGCTACAACAGCATCTCTAAACTGCAACCAGAATTGTGCCAAAATGTGCCCCTCTTGCAGATTCTGAAGTTAGAACATAATGAATTGTATAAGCTCCCCGACAGAGTCTTTGCTTCCTGCACCAACCTGACTGAGCTCAATCTAGGATACAACAGAATAGATATAAAAAATGATCCTTTCAAAACCCTGGAGGTAAGCTGAAAAAATGCACCTTTTCATGTAAAATATAAATGGGGAATTTACTGTATTTTCCAGTGTATGTATAGAACGGCTGCCTATTTGCATCTGAAAATACTGAGCATATAATCTTCCTTCATTGTTTTTCTGAAGAAAAGGCCTAGTGGCTTCTTCTGTTAGAGCACACTGGAGTCTCAGCCATCCTTATGAGTCAATGCTCCATCCCCTTTTCCCTATTGCATCCCATCAAGGTACCTCTCCATACAGGATTTGTGCTGAGAGAATAGCAGCAGCAGCAGATATATAGGGCGAAGTGGATGGTGTGGAATCTAAGTTGCCTGGGGTCTAAAAATGGTAGCTAGCCTAAATTCTCAAGGTCAAGGTGTAATTACACAGACCATGACGGCCAGTGCTTAGGCTGAATGTAGGGTCTCCCAGGACTTTGGGGATTGAGAAAGGTAGAGTAAAAAGGTTTTTACTCTTTGTTTTTCCTGGTAGTTTACATGTGGTTAAATATTCTTCTCTGTAGCATGTATGAAGTTGGGGTACCAGCACAGGAGGCAGGAAAATACTGTTCCATTGTCTTTGCACCAAGCAGGGAATCATGCAAAAGGAAGGGCCTAAGGACAAAAGAAAATAGAGACAATGTGTGGGTACTAATTGTGGTACAATGTTCTAATGAGTGTGCATGTTGTTTTGAACAAGTCTGAACTTTTCTGCTAAACTCAGTGTTCCAGTTCAGTTGCATAAAATGTACTTGCTTGCATCATAGGACTGCTGACTCTCAACTAAGTACAAATGAGTACAGCCACCTTTGGTGCTGGGAGCAGAGCTGAAGTTCTGGCCTTCCTCGCTTTGCTGCTGCCCTGTTACTAATGGAGGCCAGGCTTAGGGCACCTCAAGACATGTTCTGTGGAGTCACCTTTAGGGTACCATCTTTTCCCCTGCAGGTGCAGGAGGAGTCTGAGCACCTGGGCTTGAGCTGGAGTATCACAAGGCGTACAGCACTGATCTTTGTAGGATGCTATTGCACACTCTTTCTCTTCCTCACTTCCATTCATGGGGGTGGACCACAGTGAAGAGGGTGGAATGCAAGGTTTATACTGCAGTAGTTATAATGGCAGCCAGCTGTAGGCTTTTCTTTTTATCACTTTATCTGGAGCAGGAGGGCTTTCACTGAGTTAAGGAATTTTAGATAAAGTAATTATTTGGTTTGCAGTAGGTATTTTAGCAGGCTAAGACTATGAACACAATGAAAGTTAGAGGTGGGGAAGACACAGAAGGTGTCTTTCTGCAGGAGCTTGAAAGCTGCCATTTCTCTATTACAGATTTAATTGTAGTATCGCAACTAATTTCTCATTAATTAGACTCTAATGCAATATTTCAAAATGGTTTTGTATTATATAAAATAAAAAGAATTTTATGCTTTTCTGTTTGCATCTTCTCCCCAGAACTTGAATATTTTGGACCTATCTCATAACTTTTTGAAGTCAACAAACTTAGGATTGCAGCAACAGTTGAAGAACCTTCGTGAGCTCATATTGGACAGCAATCAAATCACTGAGTTAAAAAAGGAAGACTTCAGTTTTCTTAGCAACACCTCGTTGAATAGTCTTGATTTGTCATCAAATCCACTGAAAGAGGTAGGAAGCATTTCAACAGAAATTCAACAGGTGTAAGTATAAAATGGAACCATCCTGATTTATCCTTTATGATTGTGTGGCATTTACATTACATTTTTGATCCACTGAGGTTGAAGATAAAACCATTCTATTGCATACAGCATTATTCCTGAGCTGCAGTAGTGATACACATAATTGTTTTTCTCCCACTGAAATCAGCAAGAGCTGGTTCCATGTAGATCAGAGGTCTCAAGCAAGAGCTAGATCAAGTAGCTCTGTGAACCATTACCAGCTATTTTCTATGCAGGACTTTTTTTGCATGTGCTGAAGGTGAACAGCTGACATACTTTCTAAGTGGGGGGGAAAAGTACGATATTATGCAAGGCTAGTTATACAGTCTAGGTCTCACTTCCTAGTTAATCAAAGAGAATGTTTTTTTGTGCCTGTGGGATACCCCAGATAAATAATAATTGCAGAAAAGTATACTTACTGTTTAAAAAAAACCAAGTGGGTGTTTTCTCTTCCACCTTACATCACTGTTGTCTCTGACCTGCTTCTCAGCATTATGATATGATTCTTTGAAGAGTGTTGGTAAGCGTTGCTGTTCTAAACTGGTTGGCCCTCAGCATATGAATACTGAATCTGCACTGAATTTGCTTGTTTTTTTTCCCAGCTGATTGATCTGTAAAGAACCTGTATATTGAAATTACAAGAATATTTTGAAGTGGCATAAGGTTGTACCACTGCTGAGAGGCAATCCCACCATCCTCTTTCCCTTGGCTGCTTCATCCCTCCATCTTTCTGGTACAAGCTTTAATGAGGCCATGCACTGGATCACTGGAGAAACTCTACAGATTTTTTTGGCTTGGTTAGCTTGTAGTCAGGCTGGTTCCCTATATAGTTCACCATGTGACTGCACGTATGGCCATACTGGCACAAGGGTACAGTGTGTGGATTACTAGCTGGGACTGCACCCTTCTTGGGCAATGCTACTTTATGCTAGTTTAACCTGCTCTGATTTTACACTACTGCTGTCTGAAAAGCAGCCTTATGCATTTGAATCATTCTGACAAATGGAGTATTTAATCATTCAGCTTATATCTGAATCAAGATGAGGGGCCAGCACTATGATGGAGGCTTGTGATTTATATTGTGGAAACAAGTGTGTAGTAGCATATTTGATAAGTGTAGCTTCTGCTCACACAGAACAACTGGGTTTCTTCTTGGCTGTCTGAAGGCCTAAATAACTTTTTTACAATATATCTGATTTTGCACTAGTATATTGACATCCCTAGCAGATACCAATAAAAGAAGGCTGAAGAAAAAAGACATTATCTCAATTTCTAAGATACTTCTAGCGAAAGTTTTACTAGTTGGATACAAAATTGTAATTAACTTGCATCTCACTAAGCAACTTCCTATCTTCTTCTAAAAGAGTACTACTCAGTATTATGATAATCATGTTACAAATTTTAGAACTATTATCACAAGTATAAACTCCAAGAAGTGTTTGTCTGAATTTGGCTGTGGAAAAATCTGGCTGTAGAAGTTATATTCTGCTTGAAAATCTTACTTGAAAACCTTTCCAAATTTTGGCTTTATGGGGCTGCTTTCTTACATAATCCCCTTATTTCGGTCAAAACTTTTTTCTCTTCCTTTCAGTTTCATATAGGATGTTTACATGCAATTGGAAATCTGTTTGGCCTCATACTGAACAATGTTGAACTTGGTGAAAATCGCACAAAGAAACTTTGTGCGGAATTATCAAACACAGCGATTCAGAACCTCTCACTGAGCCACGTGAAGCTTTCATACATTCGCAACTCAACTTTCCAGGGACTGCAAGGAACAAATCTTACAGTTTTAAACCTTTCCCAAAATTCTCTGTCTGTGATAGAAGACAACTCGTTTCAGTGGCTTTCAAGTTTACAATATTTAAACCTGAAGCATAATAACATTCATGTGTCTTCACGTTTATTTTATGGATTATCCAGCCTCAAACATCTGAATCTGATAAATTCACTTACTGGGAAAATTGAAGATTTTTCCTTTTGTTGGTTATACCACCTGGAGTACCTTATAATGGATAATAACAATTTTCCAGGAATTACTGCTAATATGTTCACAGGTCTGAACAACCTGAAATACCTGAGTCTCTGTAACTGCAACATAAACTTACAAAGAATAACTAATAAAACATTTTCATCACTTGCTAATTCCAGTGTGCAGGTTCTCAACCTCACAAAAACAAGAATCTCTACAATAGAAAGTGGGGCATTTTCTTCCTTGGGACACTTGAAAATTCTTGATCTTGGTCTTAATGAAATTAGTCAAGAGCTCACAGGTCATGAGTTTAAAGGTCTCAATAATATACAAGATATTTATCTTTCCTATAACAAAAACTTGACTTTGCGAAGTGAATCATTCATTTTTGTCCCAAGCCTTAGAAAACTGATGCTGAGGAAGGTAGGTTGTAGTAATCTGGCAGTTTCTCCTTCACCTTTTCATCCTCTACAAAATCTGACTGTCCTGGACATCAGCAATAACAACATAGCAAACATAAATGAAGACTTGTTTGATGGACTTCACAAACTTGACATTCTGGATTTGCAGCACAATAATTTAGCCCGACTTTGGAAACATGCAAATCCGGGTGGCCCTGTTCTTTTTTTAAAAGATCTTCCCAACTTGCATATTCTGAATTTAAAATCAAATGGTCTTGATGAAATTCCAGTTCAGGTCTTCAAGGGTCTGTTTCAATTAAAAAACTTGGATTTAGGATCAAATAATTTGAATTTGCTTCCAGCAACTCTGTTTGATAACCAAGTCTCTCTGAATTCATTGAACCTTCAGAAAAATCTGATAACATCAGTTGAAGAAAAAGTGTTTGGCCTAGCTTTCAAGAGCTTGAGAATACTAGAGATGGATACCAATCCATTTGATTGCACCTGTGAAAGCATTGCTTGGTTTGCTGATTGGCTTAATAGGACCCAAGTGTATATACCTGGATTGAGGTCCCAGTACATTTGCAACACCCCACCTAAATATCATGGTAGTCTGGTGTTGCATTTTGATAGCTCAGCCTGCAAAGACAGTGCTCCATTTAAACTTCTGTTTGTGATCACTACCACTATTGTGATGCTAGTAATTTTTATTGTTCTTATAATCCATTTTGAAGGGTGGAGAATAGCTTTCTACTGGAATATTTCAGTAAATAGAATACTTGGTTTTAAAGAACTTGACAGACAACAGGAAGAGTTTGATTATGATGCCTACGTTATTCATGCAAGACAGGACAAGAAATGGGTATCTAAGAATCTCATCTCTCTGGAAGAAAACAACCACTTTCAAATTAGGTTTTGTTTAGAAGAACGGGACTTTGAAGCTGGCATATCTGAATTTGAAGCCATAATTAACAGTATAAAAATGAGCAGGAAGATTATTTTTATTGTGACTGAACACCTCTTACAGGATCCCTGGTGCAAAAAGTAAGTAGGATATAAAATTTTATATGAAAGGGAAAATTTCTTAACAGATTTTTTAAACAAAGTAATCTTTTTTGCTGTGTAATTTAATCAAAATACCATTTAATAAAAAATACTGTGCAAATTCTTAATATATTTACTTAATATTGTAACTTCAGAATAATTCCTAAGTTAATGAAGTTAACTGCTCCACATGTACACTAGTGGAAATTTGAATCTCTTGGTCAATGTATTTTTTTTTCCAAAAAGTAAAGCTGTCACCTGTGTGGTTTGCTTTCCTTAAAATTACATGTTTGAAAAAGAGCAATAATGGGTGAGATCACTAGCATCCAAAGATGATTTTTATTTGTCTTTAAACAAGTCTTTTCACCTTTCTTATGTACTGATCTTGAAAAGAAAGGAACTTTGCTAAACAAGGCTGTATCAAGACAGTAGACTTAGGTTATATTTTTAGAGGATGATTTTTTTCTTTAGTTAGAAGGTAACTAATTTAACATAAGTAATGACACTTTTACATCATAGAACAGACATTAAGACCCCTGTTTGAGTCTAGCCCTTGAGTTTGCAATGTGCTATTATGTGAGCTATTACAAGAACTGTGTGTCATTTTTTTTCCCTACACATGAAAGAACACATGTATTTTTGTCTTATTTTTGCTTCAGTTTTAAGGTGTATCATGCTCTTCAGCAAGCTATTGAACAAAGTCGGGACTCCATCATATTGATCTTTCTTCATGATATCCAAGATTACAAGCTGTATCATGCACTTCACCTAAGAAGAGGAATGTTCAAGTCTCGCTGCATTTTGAACTGGCCAGCCCAGAAAGAACGAGTCAATGCATTTTGTCAGCAGTTAGTGATGGCACTTAAATCTAATAGTCAAGTGCACTGAATTTTCAAAGTACAGATTTGACTTATGGGATCATTTTATTGCATATTTTCTATCATTGGAAAATTCTCAAGCCTTCAAGAAAACCTGAAAAAGTTTGTCATGCTGGAAAGATAGGCAAGAGTCACTATAATTTAAATTTACTTGTCTATATTCATGTTCTTGCTGATATTTTAATTGACCTGCACTGAAGTAACATCTTAAAATGGATCATGATTGATAGTCATTTCAGTCTGTGTATCAAAAATGTGGTAGAAATTCTGAAAAGCAGTGAGAATGACTCATGTCCTAGGAAAAATGTCCATCTGATGTAGTGCAGAAAGACATAGACTCTCTAAAGGGATATGTAAAAGAGAATGCAATAATGATAAAATAGCAAATTTTGTGTAGAAGATAGTGGACACTACTGGTTGCTTTCATAACGCAAGGGGAGATTCAGTGAAATGAAAATTGGAAAGCTTTCCATGTGAAGCACAGTAAGTAACATGGAAACTATTTCTGTAGTTGAAACCAAGAAACATAGCAGAGTTTGAAAGTGAGTTTTAAAACCTTTGTTTTAAGAGGAAGCCACAGAAAGAAACTTGACCCTGTGAGCAGCCTGTTCAGAACACACAGTGAAGGATTGCTTATGCCTTCTGGGTGGGGCTAGGACTGGTGACTATCAAAAACAGATTTTCAGACTAATGAGTCAACTGATTTAATCAATGTGGTATGATTTTAAAAAAATTACTCTTCCCTACTAAAATTCAGAGAGCTGGCAGAAGGACACTTTACTGAGGTATGTCACCTTAATTCTTTGTGCATAGAACTATATGCGAGGCCATTAAATAGAACTTGAAATCAATGTGAAACATGGCCAAGGCACAGCTGGTGCACCTGTATAAAATGAGTAAAGGCATAGATATTTCTGTAGTATAATCAGAAGACAACTTTGTGGGGGAGGTGGTGCTACTGTAATTTCATTACCGATATTGTTGTTACTGGTGAAACAACAACAAACGATAACCCCCCCAAAAGAAATAGTTTTAAACCATATCAGAAATATTACTGTGACTACAGTTAGAGTGGGAGAAAAGCTTCAAAAGTAGATTAATTTCAAATTTTTTTATTCCTTTTTCTGTGTGACTATATATGGTTTTGCCTTTGATAGCTAAAAAGAAAAATGTAAAGAAATCAGATATAATTTCTTAAATATTAATCTAGTTTGTGTTTTCCTTAACTTACTTTACAGAAACATGGGCTAGTTGGCAATTGCCAGAGCATTAAGGTTCAAAGATACGGGCTAGTAGCTTGATCTGGGGAAACCTGAGAACCATCAAAGTGTGCTCTGAAAGGATGCTCATAATGTTTGAGACTGGTTGCAATTTTATGGAGTTTGAGCACAGTCTGTTGTAAATTAGTCACTAGACAGTCATTTGTATGTTTCTGTTAATATTTGATTGCTGCTCCAAGGATATTATAAAACATTGTCAATTTTTAGTAGGTGTGTGATCCTTCAATAGCTCAGGAATATTTTTGAATATTTTTAAATATTTTTAAATTGCTTCTTTCCCCTAGCATTTCTCCTACCATGTTAAAGCTGGCAGCTGCTAGTAGATGATAACCAAGGATACAAAGTGGGGAATTTTATCCCTGCCTTGTCTTCCTACAGGCCTACCACCATTACTCCAAGAATGCTGTTTTACTGCTTTAGAAAGCAGCTTTCAGATAGTTCAATATTTAACACTTTAAGCAGCTTTCCTCATTATTTGTTATAGGCATAGATGAAAAACGTTGGTTTTAAATAGGTTTGTATGTCCCATGATGATAAAAAATATAAATGAGAAAAATAATTAATGAAATAGTTTTTGCATGCACTGGAAGAGTGAAGGGGGTGTAGACTCTCTTCACTTGCTCAGGAAGTCCTGAGTGAAAACAAAAAAGGCTTTGTTTACAGTTGAAGTGATAGATGATGATTCCCTAATTACAGTAATAGTATTATCCCCATTGTGATGCTTTCATCTCATCTTTCTGACCTTTTCAGGCGAAGTGACAAATTCTTTCTTCACGCTTAGGCCATGAAAGTTGAGGAGGCAAGTCAGTAAGGATGGGGTGCCAGGTATGCACCATGTCTATCGTTCTTTCTCTTTATTTAAAGACTAACATGTGAAAGGGTTCCTATGTTTCCTAAATCTGTAATGATGCATAGTGGCAGAATTTCTCATTTCACATCAATATAAATTGTTTAGAAAATGTTAGCAGTTCACATGGATATTAAAAATGACATAAAGATGCAGAGAATGCATGGAGAAATGCTGAGGTAAAAATGTGATACAAGAGGTCAGACTAGATCAAACGGTCTTTTCTAGCCCTTAAACCCTGACAAATGACTGTCTAAATTCTATAAAGATTTTTCTTGTTACTACAAATGCCCCCCCAAACCAGTCTCAGAACCTTGAGAAAATATTATGGATGCTTAGTTTCGTAAAATAGCCAAGAACACAAACTAAAAGTACTTGCTGATGAGTGAAAATAATTTTAAAGGATAAAAATACAATGATTTATTCTACACAGTTATTTTAGTACCTACATTCAGTTTAAAATAACTTACAACAGAAAGACATTATGAAGAAGGCTCACAATGAGAATTACACTAATGTTAAAAAAGGGCACAAAAGCAATAAGCACAGGACCAACGGTAATCATGAATTATACTTGACATAAAATTTTCATATAAATTTTCCCTGTTTGTCTGAAAGTTACCTACTTCTGCTCTGCTCCTGTACATTTGTTTGACAATATTACTGAGAGTAAATAAATGGGCTTCCATGGTGAAAAGTTGTAAGTGCTTTCAGGATTAACAGTCTGAGCTGGGTAGTTTCTTTGCAGTGGGCAGCATCAGACTATATTATGCTGATTTGCTGAGGAGTTGGATACCAAATAAATGAAAAATACTTCCAAACTTGTAGGGTCAAAGATATTACCTAGGACTAAAGAGGAATCATCTGTATTGAAAGCAGAATATCTAAAGAACTTGAGCAAGGCAGAATGCTCAAGTCTGTAGATTTGGGGTGGAACCTGAGTGTTTCTGTGGTTCTTGACTGACAGAGTAATGAACAAGTTACAGATGGTGATGTTCATAAGAGGTTCTATTCCAGGTCTTCATGCAGGGTTGCTTCAGGGCTGCAGCTGAGATAAATATACTCCAAACCAACATGCTCAGTTACGCTACTTTCACTGTGCCTCAATCAAGGCTTTTTGGCATTGTGAGGAATAAATGCAGATCGTGCTGCCATTAGGTTTATGTGGGCCTATTCCATAAGGTTTGGTCAGAACATACGTATTTCAGTTTGTAAGAAAAAAGCCAAGAATATCCCAGTTTTAGATCTCAGTCCTGTACTTGGTGTCATGTGCACCTCACCCTGCCAGCTCATTGCACTCGATGTGCTAGGGAGACAAGGCAGGGATAAAATTCCCCACTTTGTATCCTTGGTTGTCATCTACTAGTAGCTGCCAGCTTTGATAGTGCAACTAGTTGCTTGATCTATGATCCTGGGCTTGTATGTATAAAGGAACTGTACTATCTTTCAGCCTGTGCTGGTTTTTTTGGATGCTGCCAAGGGCCATGCCACCTGCCCATGTTTGCCCTGGCCATTACAGTGTCCCCAAACTGCTCCTGGCATGACCACTCTTCATCCATCCAGACAACCCTATGTTGCAAAGCTAGTGCGGTATTTGCCCCAGCCCCTGCTTGTGTGCCTCCAGCTGTCTGGTATTTGTAGCAAAAGAGAGAAGGGACTTTGATCCTGACACCCTCTACTGCTCTCCAACCTGCCTGGGATTGTTGGTAGCATCTTTGCATGTGAGCTGTTGCTCCTCGCAGCTCTGTTCTGCGGTTGCCTAACATGGTGTAAAAAAGTGTGGTGGATTGGGTCGGTCTCGCTCTCTGTTTCTGTTAAACCCTTTCTGCGCATAACTGCATGCGCTACACAAAGGAAGGGTATGAAGTGGGGCCCTGCCACCCTGGCAGATGCAGTTGGTTTCTCCCCTTAATATGAGGTGGGATTTTCATTAGAGGGAAAATGCCACACTTTATTTCCTTAACTCACAGACTGCAACAGGTGACTGCTCTAGGCTTCCAGCCGACTCTGGGGTGCGTAAGCTGATGGCGGCTCGCAGGCTTTTCGCATCCCGCCGAGGGCGGTGCGTGGCTCGGCGGGGTTTGTTTAGCCTAGCAACGACCGCGGGGCCGGGCAGGAGCCGCCGGCCGCCCACGCCCGGCTTGCGGGGCCGGGAAGGG
>WAAD01034520.1:111892-129908 GCA_013389945.1 Fregata magnificens | reverse complement strand
ATCACCCTGCCCGACATCGGCGAGGAGGAGGCGGCGGCCGAGAGCGACGGCGAGGAGGCAGCCTGCAGCCCGCGGCGCCCCGCGTGAGTGCGCGCCCCCTGAAACTTGGGGGGGCGGGGGGGAGGGTGTGCGCCCTTCTCTCCTGTGGGGTTCCCCCCACCCAGCCTTTTCCGCCTGTGCGTGTCCTGAGAGGTACTGGGCATCTCTCTACGCTGGAGGTCCCTTCCCGCAGGGGTACGCTAGAGGTAGGAAAGGGCCCCTTCAAGAGCGAAAGGGCTGGTTTGCACGAAGGCCGTTTTCGGCGCCTGTAAGAAGTGAAGGGCTGGAGTCTGCTCGGGGTCCCGCTTGTACGGCGGGCGGCTGTATGCCGGCGGAGCGGAGGTCAGAGCCCGGCCCGGCATGGGCGGAAGAAAACTGGGGAACAACGCCCCAGGCTTGTAGGAGAGGCTGAGAAGGGAGAGCAGCCCAAGTCCAGAGGGAGTGCAGGGGGTGCTGAGCTCGAGTAGGGATCCTAAAGATACCGCACGCAGGTGTATGAGTTGTATCAAAGTCTGTCCCGAAGTTGCAGCTGTGCATCAAAGTGCATTTCAGTTACTGCCTTGTAAAAGTCTAAAGTGCCAGTAACGGGTATGAAACTTTGCATGCTTCTGTATTTAGTCTTCAAGTTCAACCTTGAAAATGTTTAGGTTTTGCTGAAGATAAAGAAACCTGCTAAGTATGTGTGCTGTAGGATTCAGTTGGTGATATTTTGCTGAAGCAAAGGTAGAGTAAAGCAGAAAGTGGTTTCTTAGCATGTGTAAAGGAGAAGAGCTAAAGTCAGTAATAGTTGTATTACTGTATTGGTGGAGTATTTTGTATTCACAAAAAAAGGCTACTGTATATATTACGTGAACGTCTATAACTGCTGCTTCTTTAGTACTAAACTATGCTAGTCTGATATTACGGACAATCAGAAAAACGTTAATATTTTGTCAGATGTTAATAGGAGTGCATGTATTTTGGAAAGTTAAGTTTTTAACTCTTTAGGACTGAAATCTCTTTAGTACTCTGTTAAACTTTCAGCTGGGTTTTAGAACGTCTACTTTTAGTTTGGTTTCTGTGTAGCATAATATTTAAATGATAGTCCTCCAGCCTTCTGAATCAGTCTCTTGCTCTTCCCTGGCAGAGAAATTGTGCTTATTCCCCATCGTCCACAGTTATTAGAGTAGGTATGTTAGAAGGTAGGCACCTGTTTAGTCCTTTTGGAATCAGTTTATGTGCCTGATGTCTGTGAATGTGATTGATCTGTTTTTGAATGTGCTGGTAGTGTTTGCTTCCGTAAGCTTTAGTAGCAACAGTGTCTTGAAAGTCACTGCCTGCTCTGTTTTGGGGAAAAAAAGAAAAGTGTTTTATGCCTGTTTAAACTGATCTGCTGATTTCAAGGAGTGTCTCTAGTTCTTGTGTTGCAAGGCATAGTAGTCATTTGTTCATCTTCTAATTTATCTACCTCTTCTATGATTTTGTAAACCTTGAGCACATTATCTCTTAGCCTTCTCTAAGAGTCCCAGCCTTTTTAGCGTTCCTTCTGAAGGTGGCTCTCTATTCCCTTAATGATGTTTGTAGCCCTTCCCTTACTCCAGTATGTCTTTCTTGAGATGCAGGGACGAGAACTGCACACAGTATTCTGCTTGTGGACACAGTAAGGTTTTACACAGCAGCAAAGTGATGCTTTCCGTTTCTGTCTCAGTATCCTTCCTGATGTGGACCAGTGTTTTGTTGGTGGCTTTGGTGTCACTGTATGTTGAGTCCATGACGACTCCAGGATTGCTTTCTGAACTGTAACTGCCACTCCCAATGTCAGCATCATGTAAAGGTGCTTTAGATTTTTTTTTTCCTGGATAACCATTGACAATACGTATTTGTAAATACATACTTTTGTCTACATATTTATAAATTTATTTTAGCAAATAGTAAATGAATTGAAATATTATAATTGCTAGATAACTAAGCTATGTAATACTGTGAAAATAATACAAGTAGGAACACAAACCCTCCCCGATACACTTCTTTTATTTCCCCTTACTCCCATCTAATGCGTTTGGGTTTGTTTTGGAATAAATTGTAAGCTCTTTCAGGCTTAAACTTTTTCTGCATTTGTGTAGAATAGTAGCCCTTCTGGAGTAGTCTGGTTTGAAGTCTATTGACAGAGTTCTGTTTAGAAGGTATTTGATGCTTTACATAAACAGTACCAGAACCAAATCAATGTTGTTTGCCTATAATTTCCCACTAGTTGTTTCTTTTTTTAGTACCAAAAATAAAGCCAAGTATAATGCTCTATGAGCCAGTATTCATGTTGAAGGGCTGATGACTTTTATCATTTAAAAAAATAGAAGGATGAAGTTCACTCTTAAGACAAACTAATTGGTTGTATTGGAATGAAGAGTAAACCCTATTACGTTAAAACTGGTTGTGTGCAGCAAAATGCTTATTTCAGCTTGCTATTGAAACACTTCTAACTGATATCCCTTAATCATCCCCTAACTGTTATACTTTTGCATGCATGGTGGCATTTCAAATATTTTATTCATAGCAGTCAAGCTTATTCTGATAAGGTATTGTCTGTCTTCAAAAAAACAAAACCAAACCAGAAAGGTGTAGAAGAAGGAATAAGATACATCACTTTGACAAGGAAAGTCTATACCTCCACATTAGCATTTTTTAATTAGATGGCTCCATTTAAGCTTTCAGAAGAAGCATCTTAATTAAATATTAAAAACTTTAGTATTCCTTGCCTAGGCGAGTTCAGATTTGAATTTGTGAGTTACAGAATATGATACTATATTATTGATAGTTACGCATAGGAAGCTTTTGCTTACCCAAACGAAGTTCCTCTGTGACAAGTTTTATTGCTGTTTAAAATGTTTTAGAAGACATTGTCAATGGCCCATGTACTTTCATTAATAGCAATTTTATAGACTCATAGAATAGTTTGGGTTGGAAGGGACCTGTAAAGGCCATCTAGTCCAACCCGCCTGCAATAAGCAGGGACATCTTCAACTAGATGAGGCTGCCCAGAGCCCGTCCAACCTGACCTTGACCGTTTCCAGGGATGGGGCATCTACTACCTCTCTGGGCAACCTGTTCCAGTGTTTCACCACCTTCATCGTAAAAATTTTCTTCCTTACATCTAGTCTAAATCTACCCTCTTTTGGTTTAAAACCATTACCCCTTGTCCTATCGCTACAGGCCCTGCTAAAAAGTTTGTCCCTATCTTTCTTAAAAGCCCCCTTTAAGTACTGAAAGGCTGCAATAAGGTTTCCCTGGAGCCTTCTCTTCTCCAGGTGGAACAACCCCAACTCTCTCAGCCTGTCCTCATAGGGGAGGTGCCCCAGCCGCTCCTTGAACTCTCATAGGCTTGGTGCCGTGACCAGTTCCCTGGTGAGCCTGTTCCACCAACCTGTGACTGACCACCCTCTCAGTGAAGAACCTTTTCTTAATGTCCAATCTGAGCTTGCACTGATGCAGCTTCATACCATTTCCACGTGTCCTATCAGTGCTCATCAGAGAGAGATCAGCACTTGCCCCTCCACTGCCTGCCTTGAGGAAGTTGTAGACTGTGATGAGGTCACCCCTCAGCCTTTTCTTCTCCAAGCTGAACAAGCCAAGTGACTTCAGCTGCTCTTTGTAAGTCTTGCACTGGAGGCCTTTCACCATCTTGGTTGGCCTCCTCTGGACACACTGATAGTTTGATGTCCTTCTTATATTGAGGTGCCCAGAACTGCACACAGTACTTGAGGTGGGGCTTCACCAGTGCAGTGTAGAGTCTTATTTGTGTATTAAAAATTATGGTCTGTTTTTCCCTTATTCTACCTCTTTAGAAGTAGCCCTGAAGATGCAGGAGGCTACTATATGTGCACTGCTGTGTGTGTTGTCAGTGGTTTAAAAGGAAGTTATGCTCACTTATTTTTGATTTTTCTTCCTTCCAGGTGCAATATCAAGTGGAGGCCTTAACCCTAAGGAGAAGCAGGTCTTGGGTAAAAGGGGTGATTTTGAGTGCAGCTAGCAAATGCTGCTTGCAGAAGGCTGCCACAGAGGACTAACAAGCTGCAGATGGTGATGCAGGGAAGCAGCGAGGAACCTGTGTGCTCTGGGATTCAGGTTTTGAGACAACCTCTTGCTACCTGGAGGCAAAGAGGAGTGTTGGTTCTGAGCTGCAGTAGGCTCTTCTGCTGGCCAAGATTCCCCCCCACCCCTCTAGCCATTATACAATTGCTACCCAAAACTGAGATACAAGATCAAATTATAGCTGCCTTGGAAGCCATTTGCCTACCTAGACCATAGTCATTGCAGTGTTGTTACGAGATAATGAGGATGTATATTGATCAGCTACGTTGGACTGATGAGCAATGATATTCCTTTGGCAAAGTCTTTCAAGATTACCTCTCTGGAGCTGGAGGCAGTGTATTCTAAAGCTATCTTCCAAGTGTGGCTTTTATGATTATTTAGGAGAAGATTTTTAGCTACATATGAAGAACTTTCTGTTGTGGCAAATTATGCTAAATTGGTCAGAACAGAAAGGTTGTCACCTGAAAACGTGCTTCCAAAATAGAGAAGAATATGTGAAGAAGATGGGAGATCTGAGAAAATGAATTCTCTTAGACAACAAGGGAGCAGCTTTATTAGAGGTTAGGATATTATACGTTGTTGGCAATGGAGCAATGTGTAATAAATATTTTTATCAGAGGCTGTGACTACAAAATAGACTTTTACTCATCTGTTAGAGAGGTCTCATATGCATGTATGATAGGTAGTAAAGTTAGTAGTTTTCTCTGTTCATTGACTTTTCTAAACTACTCTGGTTGAATGTCTTTTGGCATCTCCTTTTATAACACTCCCCAGTTCCAAATTAGGGTGGTGGAAGTAGTAGTAGTAATAATAATAATATAGCACTTCTCAATTTATTATCCATAAAATTATCATTGCCTTGGTGGGAAGGGAGGAAGGGCGGGCTTGGTTTAGAGTAATGCTGTTGCTGTTGTGTTTTTTCCTATTAACGTTTTTTGTATAACTTGGTGGTAGGGTGTGAGGGGTGACCAGTGACTATTTCTTGCTGTTGTGATGACAAACAAGCCTTCCAAAAAGCAAAAAGGTTACACAAAATCTAACTGTTGGTCTCGGTCTTTACACTGAGCAAATGTAGCAAAAGGTGGGAGATGAGCTTAAGAGTGGATAAACGAAAATAATGTATTTAGGGGAAGAATAACCAAAACCTACCTTACATAACGCTGACCTCAAAACTAGCAGTTATGACTCAGGAGTGAGGTCTTGGCAGTGTCTTTGACAGTTCTGTGAATGATTGCCTCCATGTACAGTGGTATCCAGAAGAAGCAATAAAATCTTCTTCCTCATCAGGCATAGAGTGGAAAGCACCATTTCACTGCAGCGTACTACATCTGGTGTGCTGCGTGCAGCTCTGGTTTCACATCTCAAGAAAGGCAGCTGGGATGTGTTGGGGAGGGAATAACTACCTGCCTTCAGAAGAGAGATTATGAAATCAAACTCGCCAATTTTGAGAGGAGGAGGCTCAGGATGTGGTTGCTACAGATGTGATGCTTACAGAACTGTGGATGTAGTGTGATGAACAACCAGGACGAGAACCTGTTACTCACGAGATGCTGCAATACTAGAATTAGAGGACATGCATGGAAAACTACTAAATTAGTTAGAACAATTTAGGGGAAAAGATACACTTTTTTGGTGGTGGTGGTGTGTGTTTGGTTTGGGTTGGGTTGTTTTGGTTTTTTGGGGTTTTTTTCTTTTTTTTTTTTTTTACAGAATGGGCAGTAACTTCTGGAATTTGTTGCAACAGGATGTTGTAGAGACAAATAGTATCAGCAGGTTCAGAAATGTTTTCATGAAAATTATGAACATGAAGTCCTAAAAGGATGTGAAAGGACTGGGCAGGGATGTACTTTCTTAACATCTGTTAACCCATGATAGTGGATACTGCTGGCGAAGGATGAAATACACTATAGATGATGGCCAGATTTATGTGCTTCCCCTAAATAGTATGTCCTGTTGCTGCTGTCACACAAAATATTGGAGTAAATGGAGTATCATTTTGATCCAGTAGGACATTTCTTATGCTCTTGCATTACATAGGTAACTATTACAGCTAGGAGTGACCAAAATAAAAGACTTTGTATGTGCATTTGGGTACATAGAGGTAGTGGAAGGAGCTCCCAAGGCTAAAACCTATGTTCCAAGGCCAAAATTTGTAAAACATGAGGTAAACCTTTGTAAAACATGAGATGTTTTACATCCCCCTCTTTTTAGAGGGGAGGGATGAGGTGAGTTGCACACAACACTTGAAGGATGCCACACTGCAGGGCTTCTGGAGCAGAAAGGGGAGGGCTTTCAAAGTCTGTTGTTTATTTCCATTTCAGCTTTTATTCCTGACTTTGGAGGACACCTGCCTATCTAGCATTTCTGATTTTCATCCTCTTTAATTATGTTTCAAATTAGCTGTGAAAATAATCTGCTACTGATGACACCATACATCCTACCCCCCTTCAGAACTCTGATCTCACGTACCACCTTCCAGCTCTTTGTCTTTAAAACCCCATGCAAGGTAAGGGCTTGTGCATCTCATCTTAGGNTTTTTTTTTTTTTTTTTTTTTTTTTTTCTTTTTCAATTAATCTCAAAACATTTCTCCTTCCATATCCATCATGTCTCTTGCATTTGTGTTCTCCTAAGCCTGGAGCTTCTCTTTTTGGATTTTTGTTATGCCTTCATATCAAGCCCTTCACGTGTGATGGGACATGTTTTTCCTGACTTGTAATGGGAAAGGAAACCTGAAGCTCTAATTTTTCTTTTTTTTATTTAATCTTTTTGTCTACACAGGCTCACTTTTTCTTGTTGTTTAGTCTACTTTTCCTTGTATCTGATGCCCCCTTCTTTTCTTCTTAACGTAGACCAAAGGGCTCTCTTACCTCTGTATAGCATTCTGAGCTTGATGGTGTGAACACTTCTGGAGCACAGTTTGACCTTTAAATACAACTGTGAAACTTCTGTGCTTAGCTGGCTTTTTATATTTATCCCTTTTTGATCTAAGCAAGTAGACAAATTTTGTGTGTCGATTCACGAAGGACGGGAGAAAAATCAAATGTTTTGTGCATGTCTTGCAATGAATATTATGTGTAAGATGGATCAAATTTAAGACTGTTTTACTGCCCAGGAGGCTCTACCCGTCGTTGCCCCCACCATGCTCTTTTACAATAAACAAATACAAAACAAAGATCTTAATATTTGACTGAAGACACAAGCTGCTTCATTTACTCAGGCCTTCTGTCTTCCTGTTTTGTGGTCTTATTTTGCTCTATTTCAGTTAAGATCCTTTTTTCATGTCATTCAAACTCATGAGCAGGCTTATATTTTCCTTTGTTTTGACACAGTTTTGTTTGAGACTTATTTTCTCTCCTGTAAGGAAATGTAGTGACTTAGAGCAGTCTGAAATAAACAGCATGCCCAACAGTTTGACTGAGGTTAATTCAGCCTAGTATAGGATTATTTTTGTGCATTGGCTCTGTGTCCTGGTTTCGGCTGGGACAGAGTTAATTTTCTTCCTAGTAGCTGGTATAGTGC
The DNA here is from genome assembly GCA_013389945.1 of Fregata magnificens. NCBI lineage: Eukaryota > Metazoa > Chordata > Aves > Suliformes > Fregatidae > Fregata > Fregata magnificens. The sequence goes on along the minus strand of WAAD01034520.1, from coordinate 122,284 downwards.
TGTGTTCTGGATTTAGTATGAGAATGATGTTGGTAACACACTGATATTTTAGTTGTTGCTCAGTAGTGCTTACACTAGTCAAGGACTTTTTCAGTCTCCCATGCTCTGCCAGGTGCACGAGAAGCTGGGAGGGGGCATAGGCAGGACAGCTGACCCCAACTGACCAAAGGGATATTCCATACCATATGACGTCATGCTCAATATATAAACTGGGGGCAGTTGGCCGAGGGGGCAGCAATCGCTGCTCGGGGACAGGCTGGGTATCAGTTGCGGGTGGTGAGCGGTTGCATCACATTTTCTGGGTTTTGTTCCTCTCTCTTTTTTTGTTGTTTTCCTTTTCACTACAATTTTATATTATTATCATCATTATTATTTTATTTTATTTCCATTATTAAACTGTTCTTATCTCAAGCACGAGTTTTCTTACTTTTGCCCTTCTGATTCTCTCCCCATCCCACCAGGGCAGAGAGGGTGAGTGAGCAGCTGTGTGGTGCTCAGTTGCCAACTGGGGTTAAACCATGCCACTCTGTGCTGTGAATGGAAAGGAAACAAATTCCACGCAGTAGAACCAGTTTAAACGCACTTCATTGTTATGTTATGTGCCTATTAATAAACTGTTATTGGAAATGGCTGTCCCACAAGCTTTGGGGATTTAGGGAAAAGATCACAGGGATTCTTCTTTTAGCTTTCAGTTGTCTGTGCTGTGCATGTGCTGCTTTTCACTTTTTCGGCTAGGAAAAGTGACACTGCCAGTTTTGTGCTAACCTGTTCCCCTTCTGATACCTTTTGTTGAGTTGAAGTAACAGCCAGTGCTGCCTTCAATGTTTTGTGCTTCTGGAGGTAACACAAAACTGGAGTTCTGCCACTGTGGAAGTGTGTGGGGGGGTTTTTTGTTTGGTTGGTTGGGGTTTTTTTTATGTTTTGAAGTGTAAGTTGTAAGGCATATTGAAGGGGGAGGAAGCTGAGGTGACCACAGCAATCGTCTGTGGCACAGACGACGAGTGTGGATGTCAGTCTTCCTCGTGGCAGTGATTTTGTAGGAAAATTACTTATGTAACATCCATAATAGTTACCCTTGACACAAGGATTAAAAAAAATAAGTGATTCATAACTTTGTATCTGCATTTTTGCTTGCCATCCTCTGCTGCTTGCATGTGAACAAGAGAAGTCTGCGAATACGCATTGTCCCCTGGATGGATAGTGTAAATCTCTGCTGTGAAGCTTGCCTGCTTGGACTTTTTGTAGGGGTGCATGGTCTTGGCCCTTTGTTAGGCAGTGTGTTGCCTTCCTTCTAATTTGTTCTAGCAGATTAGAAAATAGGAAAAAAAAAAAAGGCAAAGTACTCTTAAAGACTATTTTTGTACATGTGTGGATAGGTCTTTAGGATGGAAGTGACCAAAAGCTAGACAATAGCAAAATCCCTTTAGAGCCTGCATAACACTACAGCGTTCAGTTCCCTTGGCTCAAAACATGGTTTCAGGATATGTAGTTTGAAGTAAGATATAGAAAATCTTCAGGAGGTTTCAGAGAAATAATTTGCTTCCTGTTCTAGATATTCTTGGAAGTGCAGTTGTAGTTCTCAGAGATTTACAGTGTTCTGTTTGTAGAAGTTGCATTCCACAAACATACATATGTGCAGTGATTTAGAGTTAAAAGTGCATTTTCTTAACTTGGACATAACTTGCTATTCTAGATCTTCAGCTGCTTGTTGGATGAGTGTAGCTTGACAAAGAATTATGCTTTTTTCGGTGTGTGAGACTTCAGACAAACCTACTCTTCGAGAAGAACGATTGCTAAAGACAAGAATTGTAACAACACATGTAAAAGTAAAATATTTCTTAATGTTTTACTGGATCAGAAGAACGTGGAACTTTTTAAAACTGGCAAGAATTCTTTAAATATCAGAGGAAAAATGCATAGTCGTTTTCCATACACCTTTCTTGGCGTGTAGTATTTTTTTTTGTTACGAAGCTTTAAATATCATATGAATGCTGTTGTTTGTTTTCCTGTAGCTAGAGGTTTCATACACCGTACTTTTTCAGTCTTAATTTTCAGCCTTTTTAATGTTGCCTTTCTTCTTCTTTCCCAGTAAGAATACTTATTTTCTTCTCGCTTATGAGCAGATGTACTTCCTCCTCTGAGGGAGGCTTTCAGCAAAATACGGAGATGCCAGAATTTATATAGTGGAGCTGGAGATGAGTGGTCTAGCGTAAATCTACAGCTGACACCCTGTACTCTGCCTTGGCACCCGTGCTCCGGGAGACCGATGATTTGCACAGGGATAGTTTGGAGGAGAACTCAATTAATTAACAAGGAAAATCCTTCTTCAGTTGTCCAGCACCGCGTAACTTTTGTATCGTCTATAAAGGCGAGAGGTGCCCCTCTGTGGGCAGCAGGGCCCCCTACATGAGCCTTTTTTGGCTGCGTGTTCAGAGGCAGGAGGTGGGGGAGATGTGCACCCCTCTCCTTCAGGCTGCGGTTTAATTGTGCGGGCGTCCTTTTGGGTCGGGAGCCCTGGGGGGCCCAGCCCATGCCCCCGGGGCGTGGGGGAACNCGTCGTGGGGTGAGTGTGGGCGGCCGGGCCGGGGGGGGCTGCGCCCCGCTTCTTGCCTGCTTGCCGGGGGGCTGCAGCCTGCCGCAGAGAAGTGGCCGGGGCCGGCTTGCTAACCCTCCCGGGGCGGCTGAGGCACTGGCGGGTGTAGGCGGCCGGCGTTGTTGTTTTGTACCGTCATCGTTTAATGCCCGCAATTGCAGAGACTTCGGTTAGGGCTGGAGAGCAGTCGGGAGCTGGCTGCTGCAGTCCCTGGCGTTCGCTTGCCAGCGCTGGGGAAGCGTGCTATGGCTGTGCTTGGGAGGAGTTTTTCCTTTCGTTTTATTTTATTGCAATCGTTTCCTGGCTCATCTTCTAATGTCATGTGGTCCAAGGAGTCAGGAAGAGTAGTACCACTGCATGCAGTGGAATGATGTGGCAGAAACACTTTTTCGCTCCATCTCGCATCATGTATCATGCCACTAAGTATAATGCATATGCTTTGTTTCACGGAGAAAGTCTGTGAAACTTCATTGGTGGTATTTCTGTTTTTTCATGTTTGTAGGTTCAGGTTTCCTTCAAAGCTCCCCCAACCTGGGGTTCTCCAAGAAGTCAGAAAGCCTCACAGATACAGGGGGTCCAATCAGTGTAGTTAGCCTGGGTTGCCAAAAGTCTGTCAAGTAAATGAAGCAGCTGGAATACAAGAGGAAAGGGTTCTTCCACAGGCAAATAACTACAGCAGGAAACAGAGGGTACTAGTAAATGGTTTCCTCCTCTAGTGGTGTGTCACAGGGATCTGTCCTGGGCAGTTCAAGCTAATTGACCAGGTAAAGGGATGAGCAATGAAGTGAGAAGGCTTGGTGATGATATTAAGCTGCGGAAAAATACCAAGGGCAAGGGTCAACTATGAAAAAAATTGAGAAAGACCTTATAAGGCTGCCTGGGCAATAATACGGCAAATGAAATGGCGGAGAGGGATGCAAATGAACAGAAGGAACCAGCTTTTCATATAGAAGATGGGCTATGACCTCACTGTTTTTGCTTGGGAGATCAATCTTGGTGTTATGACAAAATGAAGTTTTCATGAGACTGGACTGTACCACTTTTCATAGGGCCTCTTGGTTCTCACAGTGGCCAAAGGCAGATGCCTAGCGAAGAGGGAGGAGGTTTAGAGCAAACACATAGGGATGCTTTCCACTGCTGTTGTACCAGCCTCCAACAATTTGCAATTCAAGGTCTTCCCTGATGACAATTTTAAACTTAGTGGCTTATTAGCAGTGGCATGGGATTAGGGTGTGTGATGTGGTCCATTTGACTGGGGAGTTAGATTTTGACATATGTATCTTTGTAATCTTTGTAATCTGTGTAAATGCAAGATAAATATCAGAAAGGATAGGAAGAAGGCAGAGCAATCCTAACTGTTGCAGGGCCAATCTACAGTTCTTCGCTAAAGAAATCAAGAAATTCTTGAACTGTGAGCTGTTTCCTTACTCATTCACAAACGTACTTTGATGCAATCATGCTCCTATTCATGGTTATGACCCGAGGATTTTATGGGATGAAAATAGGAACTTCCACAGATGAAGTAATCTGTTGCTGTGAAAGTGTTTCTGAGGAACACTTTGACACATCTGTATATATTCTGAAGAGGTGGATTTAACGTGTTAAATTACAGAACTTAGTGGGATTATAGAAATGTATGATTATAAATGGTTTCTGTTTTTTTAAAAAAAAAAGTCTCTTCCTTCATTACAAGGTATTCTTTCAAGGCTAGTAATAAAAGTGCAGGCATTCCTGTGCCCTGCTGTATCTTAATATTCATCTGTGTGGTTTGTAAGAGATGGTTTTAAAGTTTGAGCATGTGTTCAGGTATTTGGAGAACTAAAAAAGACAAGTTCTAGGATTTCTTATGCTGGAAAGGCATAATACTAGAAAGTTTGTGGCTTGGTTTTTAATGCAGTGTTTAAGGAGTCTTTGGTATTGGAGGAACTGATGCTTTGTGGCCTGTAAATATATTGAGAATATGCCCATGTTCCCTGATGTACTGGTGTCTCAGTTCACTTAAAACAGCCAAATCGAGAGTCCATTGTTTTAGTAAAGGCCACTGTTTGCTTGGCACTATATCTGCAACTTCTTTTTATGCAGAGAGACATCTGAGGAAATGGGTTCTGTGTTAATGATTGAACTGAAACGCATAGCTAAATAACTACTGCGTGGACAATTACTGGTTTGTGCCTTTGCTCTATTCCTGCAATAGTGAGGTGCTGCTGCGTTTGTGTGTGCTTCATGCAGATTTTAAAGTACAAAATTGAAGGAGGATGCCTGTGGAGTAAAATAAGTCTCAAATTAAATGTACATTTCCTGAAGAATACTTGTGTAAATAAGGTAAATAAAAACTATTTTAAAACAAGGTAGTTTGTTTCAAGCAAATGTTTGTGTTGATGGATAGCATTGAAAAATTCAACTGAGTTGTTTTAATCTTTTTTTTTTTCTCCTCCATAGAGGTGTGAGTTAACCTTATTTAATATTATGGAATGATGTGTTTCTGTGTTTATAGGAAGGGACTGTCCAGAGGTTCCACAAATCAGTGTCTTTCTGGAAGAAGTGGAGAATCTCTTCCAGCAGTTTTTGAGAGAAATGTGCAGGAAGCCATCGACAATTATTCTTGGTATGCATTCACTTCTGAAATAGTACTTCATTAATGGACTCTTGGCTTAAGTAGGTATTTCAAGATTGGTATTAATTTTCACTAGTCGTGCTTCTAGTCATTCTCATGGATGACAACTATTGCAGGACATGATGTAGGATATAAATTGACCTAACCCATTGTTTATAGGGTTTGAACTTTGCTCCTGGTTTGTGTTATGGATTTGCATATTTTTAGAGTGTAGTGAAGGGCACTGATTCAGCCTGGAAGGGAAATCAGACTTCATGGTTAAACACAAATAACGCTCACCAGCGTGGCAGGTCAGTTAACTTTCAAGAAGTTTCATTCCAGTTGGCACTGGTTAGGATTTGCCTGGCCTGTATGTCTGACTGCCCTTGCTTTCACTGCATTCCAGGGTGGGTGGTAGCTGGCAGGGACCAGCTAGAGCTTTCTGAGAGCTGGAATTCCAGAGCTCAAGGTTTAAAGTGCATTGGGTCTAACAGCATGAAAGGTACTGTGTACAGATATGTAACTCAATTCTATTTGAAACATTTGTAGAGGTGTTATGCTCAGTTTTGCATAATTTTCTTGTGATAGCTTCTAATGGAGTTAAAGAAGGCTTCTGTTATCTTTAAAGTATAATTTTGATGTGCCCGTTAGCTGAACTGGAGAAAACAGAGGTGGAAGTGCTTGGTACGTGTGTGTGTATATATGCGTGGATATATTCTAGAGTGCCCTTACAGTTGCGATGATATACGTACATATAAAAGCGTAATGCTGTAGAAGGAATTGCCTTGAAGGCAGTAAATGGTGCATAAGGCAGTAAATAGGAGCATGTATTCATTGCACTCTGCTTAAAAACATACATTTGCAACTTTTCACATCAACTCTAACGGCATGTCCTGAAAATCTTGCATCCAACAGGATTATGTATCACTGTCCATTTATGTGATCAGTTGCATTATTTTTAGAATGTTTATGTAGAAAACCATTGTGTTGTTCATTTCAATTTGTCTTCTTTTCATAGTGAAACACTTTCATCACTTTCATCTAGTGGTCGTACAACACCCACGGAGTTGAATAATTCTTGGTCTGGAATAAACAGCTATACTACTGGTTTGTCTACTGAAAGAAGTTCAGTTTACTCCTGGAGGGATGATGTACGTCACAGAAACTTCTACAGTACACTTTATCTAAATATTGTAGAATAGATTAATTTGTACAGAAAATGGACATGCAGCACATGTCCTGTAGGAGAAGTTAACCACTTTCATTCGTTATAGCCTAATGATTAAGTATATTAATTGAATATTTAAAAAATAGTTCTGTTTGCAAGTCGATATCAGTGCAGCTGATGTGTAACAAAGAAAAACAGAATAAAAATGTGAAACGCTGAAATTTGGGGAAAACAAACCTGTTTTACCAAAGAAGGTAGGCGTAGGTAGGTGTTTCTGAGTCCAAGACAGTGATAAAATTCGTGTCTTCAAATGCTGCTTAATGCAGGCAGTGTCTAAATTGAACTGTTCTCAATGTTTTGAGTCATAAAGTACATTCATGAGCATGCATGTAAATGTCCCAGAGAGGTTAAACCCGTTATGGAGGCTGACCTCTGAGGCATACATGGTGCAGGCTGGCACCGTTGAATAAATCCAAAAGCATTGTGGTCCCTGCCACTTTCATTTTAAAAAGCCATCCATGTCTGGCAGTGGTAGTCCTGCCATACTTTTGCGTAATATCCTAACCTTTAGGGTACTGACCCCATTTGTCGCTTCCAGCCCTCCGGGAGAAAGCCTGACCCTGGATCATACAATAACCTGGGTGACAGTTATTTTCCCGTTCCTTTTTGGTGTGATCCCTTCTGTAGCCTGAAGTGGTTGGGGCACTCAGCTGGAAGTGAACAGATGTGATTTGGGCATCACTTTTTTCTGTGTTTCAAAGTGTCTAATGTAAGTGGCCAAATATCATTATGAACAGTGCCCCAGCTGAGGAACCCTCAGCCAAGTGCTCGTTTCCACATCACTGGATAAAGTCAGGCTCTTCCCTGCTACCTTTATGTGCCCCTGCACTTGCCTGTTTCTGGTTGCACTGAGTTGTAGCTTCAGTGAAGAGGTGTGGGAGGCCATTTCTCACACTGAGGGTTGTTTCCTAACCACCAGACTATGTCATGCAGAAGGAGGGTGCCCCCTCTTGTCCCTCAGCTGTTTTACTCAGAAAGAAAAAGTGCTGCTCAAAAGAGCAGGGAGCTTTGGTGCTGTGGGTCGCAGAGGTGCAATGTGCGTGCTTCACTCCATATTGGAGCAGGGAGGGAGCTGGGAGTCCAGACACCTTACAACTGGTGTTTTCTGTCAGCTAATCCTAGACAGCGAGTTCCTTTTTGCTAAATCACCTCACTCAGGCCAGCTACCTGGGGGTTTTTTTGCGCTGCAGTATATAAATTGTGTCTCCAAAGTAGGTCATCTGAAGATCTCTTCTGAGATGGTCAGCCAAATCGGTCGAAGTTGTCCTGCTCTTTAAATGTTGTAGGGTTTTTAATATAAATATGTATGCATATTCGCTAACAACTATTAATTTTATAATATGTAGGAATTCGATAAAGCCAACACAGAGAGAGTGCATCAGTTATTTTGGGAGATTGATGAAATGCTGTTTGAAGGAAAAGTGACCTCCCAAACCCAGAGCCTGCAGGCAGAATGTGCAGACTGGGTTGAACGATTTCCTCATCTAAGGTAAGGAAGTTTCTTGCTGGTACTAGTTTTAACCATTCATCACTCTAATTTGAATTTTTGGGGTACCCTCGTATGAATTGCCGTTCACGTATGGCATCAGTAACACCTTTGCATTCAAATCTGGATCTATGGGACTGAGCTGTGCCATAGTTACGCAGTAAGTCTGGGTGGTGGTGCACTAGCAGCTAATGCTCTTTATTTTGCTTAATACAATGATTGCAGACAAAGATATTTTAGCAGGATGTAATGAGAAAATAATAATGCACCATTTTCATAATGACTTTTTCTAAATAAAATATACATCTTGTAAAGAAATATTTTTTTTTTACTGTAAATGAAGGTGTACTATGAAATGCCAAGAAATTCAGTGTTAATTCTGTTACTGATTCTTCTAAAAAGAAATGAAAAATGAAGGCGACCACATGCTTCACATAGACTGCACAGCCATAATGTCTTCCTAAGCTATGTAAATCAATGTAAAACAATGTGTGATATTAACCTGACAATAATCAGTTGAACAGATACGACGATGCATATATGATTAATGAGAATTGTTTTGCATAGAAGTGCAAAATGTCTAGGCAGCCTGATGACTGCTTCTTAAAACACAGGGGACAGAAGTCAGCATTGCACTGTGTTGTACTGTCCTGTCTTCATAAATGATGGCATGTCATTCTTAGTGAGATGTTGTGGCTCTAAGCTATTCTAAACATAGAACTGCATGTGTCTGTCTTCTAGTCAATAGTTTAACACCATTAAAAAGAATGCTGTCAATAACTGTGGTATGCTTTCAGTGCTTTTAGATAATTTGCAGAGGCTTGTTACTGGTAAATATAAACTAAAATCAACTAAGAAAGCTTGTCACACTTTGTCAGGAACCAGAGAGAATTGTTAAATAAAACTGAGGCAATTTTCACTAGCATTAAGGCATGCTTTGCCTTTTTTAGATACTGTAAAAATTAATAGAACATGCATAAAATGGAGACAGGTTTTTGTGCTGTATAGTTAATTCAAAATACTAAGTCATTTCACTGTATTTTCAGCGTATTTTTACTAGGTGGAATTTTTTAAAGTAAGTGATTCCTTGTACTTACGATTTTCTGATTCAAATCTAATGCTGACAATACCAACCAAGTCTAAGAGGTTGAAAGTGAGCTGAAGAAATCTGGGAGCTCTGTGTCATTTGGTACTAAGGGATGTGGTACATCCTGTGATTTAAAAAGAAAAAAAAAAAAAGTTGTTTTCATTATTAAGCTTAAACCTCAGAACTCAGTTTGTGTTGACTAATTACTCAAAAGAATATCTTCTAGGATGCCAGATTTATTTCTGAGAGTTGTGCTTCAAAGAGCTTGCTGGCTGTCCTTTTTTTCAATTTGTAAACCAGCTATGTTGGTACATGAATACTTAGCTCAGCATGTGGGAATAAATATACTTGAGAACTGTCATCAATAAGAGAAAGATCAGATCTATTTAAAGAGAAAGCTTTTTGTTCTTGGCTTACAAAATAAAAAGTAAAAAAGGCTATTGTTTAGAGCTTCATGTTGCATAAAGTGCTGTTTTGTGAAAGGTAGTCTCAAGAAAATGTGGTCAGGTGAGTCTGAACGTTGCTGCTTGCACTACAACTGTGACTGGCAAATTCCTTTGAGATCCCTTGTGAATTCTAGTGAATCACAGCCGTGATTATTATTTACCTGTGCTGTCTACAGAAATTATTTTATAGAGTAGTTTTGTGTACATATAAGTAGTTGCCTTTACCTTTTCTCTCTGCCCCTGTGCATTATGTATGTTGGATTTTGTGCATTTTCTGAACATTCATTCTAGTCTTAACTATCTATGTAAACATTTTGGATTAGGACTTCTGCTCACATTGATGGATACGGGAGTTGGATAAGTGAAGTCATAGCAGATGTTATTTGTTTTCTGCATCCATTTTTAAACATTTCTTGTGGAGTTTTGATAAGAAAGGAAGTCTGTTTACTTTACCAGCCTTTAGAACAATCTAACCAGTCTGACTACTTGCTCTTAAAAATTATAAGCTAGAATCTCATCTTGCATAAATCAGCTTAACTGTAATGACTTAAATACTAGGCAGGGTAATGTATTACACAAGGCCCTGGCCCCTCCATAAATTGCTTTTTTAAAGCAAATGTAAGGTGTGCTTTTGCATTGCCTACTGTTTGCAGGTATTTGTATTCTTGGTATTTGCATACAGAGTGGATTTCCATCTAAGATATCACTCACTCTCTCCTCATTATTCAGGGTTCTGGGAAAGCAGCTCCTATTGCCAAAGGATGAAGGCTTTCGGCATTTTCAGAGCAGGAGTGATACCTCTGTGGATACTAAGTGTTTGCCTGGCCTCCATGAATGTACTAGTAATGTAAAAGAGTATGTTAATTTTTTTAAGTTTTCTTTTTGGTCTTGCCTCTTCAGAAATATGTACAAATATTACTTTTGTATTACCGAAACATTTCAGTGTACTTAAATATGCA
>WAAD01034520.1:87849-106087 GCA_013389945.1 Fregata magnificens | reverse complement strand
AGAAAAACAACCAACCAGCCAACCAGATAGTAACCTTGCACTTATATGCATCTAGATCTAAATAGCTCTTTTTAGTGTTTTATTCACTGTTAGGTTATAAGTAGAAAATTATGCTGAGTGAAGTAGAAAAGGATACTGGCTGAAAAAAAAAAAGTCTTATTGATACTGACCTATTTTTGAAAGATAGGGAAGTGATAAATCACCACAATGAAAATAAATTGACATTTTGATATTATTTTGCTTCTGAATAATATTTTGGATTGAGACACATGTAAAGTCTATTATTATTATTTAATTAATATAAACCTTTGGGGATTATAGACTAATATTAGGCAACAGTCTCAAATCTCTTTGAAAAACGTGTACCCTTAAGTTACCTTAAATCGGTGCTTTTGGTTAGTGAAAACATTCTTCTTTTCCTCTCTTGTGGTTTTTTTGTATGGCAATGGAAAAATTATTATTTTAACCAATTCAATTGCTGCATTGTCTCAATTCTCTTTTTAATTCTCTCAGCATCGAGGACGATATGCGCATAGCAGAGTGTCAAGTGCAGTGCCTGGCAGTACGGAGCAACGGCCGTGTAGAGAAAGAACAGTTTTTATTGATCAATTTTCAAGGCCCAACACAACTCATACATTCAGGGTATGTTACAATGTAAGTATGGAGACATGGAAAAGTGAAGAAGTTTCCATTCGTGCCCACTGTTGGTCTACAGAAGGTCTTATTTACTGGGTCTCTCCTGATTTCTGGTGTACAGGGATTCCTCCTGCCTGTAGAGAGGAGGATGTTAAAAGGCTTTGCGAGGGTGTGGGACCTTGAAAAGCAGGACTAGCGTACAAGGAAGAGATTTTTTTCAAGTCTAATGCATCAAACGGTTCCTTTGAGGGTGTCTATGCACTAGAAATGTGCAGTTTTAGTACTGCTTGGAGCTTTGCAGCTTGGGACTCACTCTGCTGGGCTAGATTGTAAAAACCATAATCAAACCCTTTCAGTAAATAAGCGTACCATACTAGCTAATAGTTTGTCTTTCCTTTTTACAGACAGACACAACTCAGAAGAGATCACTGACTCCCATGGATTTTGCTAACCACAGAGGGACAGGTCAAGGATTTTTAATAGGCAGGCAAAGTAAGAATCACTTGGAAGGCAAAAGGCCAACAAAACCTATTAACCCATAGTACAGTTGAGAAGTAAAGTGCTTAGGGAGAGCCATCTCGGCATAAAAGAACAAAATGTGTGCTTGGCAGGATCTTTTGAGTTTGGTTTTGAAGTTTCCTCTTGCTTGGTCTGAGATAGCTCTAACTCTGACTGTTAGGAACCCTGCAAAGCTTCTTTTTGTTGTTGGGATGCAGAATGAAAAGGATTTCCCCTCATCTTAATTTTTTTTTTTTAAAGATTTCAGAGTAGGAACACAAATACATGTTTGTGAACTGTTTCATGACATAAATTTTATTTTAGCCCCCCATATAAATTCACCAAATTAGTAAACTTTTTATGTGGGCAAAAATAAAATTGAAAATGTGCATTTTTAACATAAAGTTCTCTTAAATAAATTAAAAAATCAATATTGATTTGCAATTGTGTCTTCCATTTATAACACCGAAAAAGAGAGCAACCCTACGTGGCTTATTTAGTTCCTTTGTTACAATAAAGCTGACTATCTAGTTCCTCAGGTATTTGAGTGCTTGTATATAACCTTTATTTGTTTGGAAGTTCCTTGAGTTTAAATAATTATATGACTGGCATAATTATATAAAAGGTGATGTAAGAACAAGGGCAGGTTAGCAAACATTGATCTGAGCAGGCTGATAGAAGTAACTCGTACATAATTTTGGAGTGTCTTTCAGATTCTACCACGAGTAACAAACAATGTTTTAACTTTTCTAGGCTCACAACATTACTACAGATCCTATCAGAGAAATCCTCCAACCTCAAGGAAGAGATTTCAGATTGCTTCTTAACCCAGTTTAGGAAGAAACAGAAACCCCCTGCACTGAATGGAAGACTGAAGCGCTAAATTTGCCAGCTAGTATCTTGGGTAACAAAGAACACGTGCAGTATGCTGGTTTCTGCTGAGCCTTGCAATCCTCAGGATGCCTGCATTGCCTTCTTTTAAAGTTGTCTGACCAGAGGTTAGATTAAAAATTAGAGCAAAACAAAATAAATGGTTGAGGTGTCTGTTCTGTTTGTGGAGTCAAGATGCTACTGCACTTTCTTCTCAGGCATTCCTCCTCCTTCTGTCTTTCCTTAGGGAATTGTTATTCTACCTATAGAAGCAAATGAGTTATGTTTAGGCCATGAAGTCCTGTTCCCACTTTTTCGTGTTTCCTCAGTGTTAAAGATGTTCTAGTCTGTCCAAACATCAGTCATACATAAAATTTATACTTTTAAACAGGAGTTTGTGGTATGTCCTCTTTAACAGCTGCTTTAACATTTCTCCATTTTTCAGTCTGTCTGGTTATTGCAGTTGCTCTCTTGTAAATATTGTCTGTTCCTACTTTTTCCTCTTCTTTTATCTCTTCTGAGATGGAATTCATTCATTGCTTCTCTTTACACTGCTCTAATTGTCAATGATTATGGGAACTGGTGGGATAAACTTCGTTTACAGGAAGCAATGTTTTCCCTGCCAGGCCAAACATGTTTATAGATGCTGAGCAATTGAACCTGCATGCTGACAAGTCAGTAAGACCATTCCCACTTCTTGAGATTTCTTATAAAATATTGCCTGTTATTGTACAAATAATCATATTTTGAAATATCCGAGCCTTCAAAGTTTTAACGTGAAAATATGTACTTAACTGATGAAAGCATTATTTCATACCTCCTTGTGTTTACCCAGTTGGGAAGATCAAAGAGAAGATTGTAATTGCCTTCTGCCCAGAGATCACAGCCCTGATCAGGTCCCTGGCTATTAGTACTGTGTGCATTTGCAGTCAGGGATTCCTCCTTCCATCAGAGAGCCAGCAGTTAAAGTAGATGTGGTTGAAGAGCTGTTGAAGGGGAAAGGAAGGAGGAGAAAAACTTAATTATTTGCCCAAATTGTGCAGTTAAGAATAGAATCAGTTTCTTCTACTTGGGAAACAATACCAGTTTTCCTCGCTTCTTTTTATGAATGTTCAAGGATTTGTAATCCAAGGCAAAACATTTGTAATTTATATTTTATATCTATACTGTTAATCAGATTTCTGGTTTTTGTAAATGGTCATCCAAGCACTGCATTCTTTTGAATAAATGAAAGCATTTTAAAATTACTTTCCTGGCTTAGTATTTTTCTCCTTTGGCTACACTTAAGTTTACTCACTGGTGATATTATGGTATAGTTACGTCAGAAAGCAGAATGCTTTTGCTTTGGAGTTGCAGGTCGATTTCATACAGTTGCAGGTCAATTTGATGCAGTTTCTTCAGAAATCTCAGGTGAAAGGTGACATATTTAAAATTCACATTTAAGTCATCTTCAGTGGTGTGTCCAAAATATACTTTTGCTCTTGTGAGCACTCCCTCCTGTACTATATAGGCATGGACAAGAATGCAGAGAAACGATGGCAAAATGTGTCTCTTACCATCTTGTGGCACTTCATGGCAATCCCAGATCTTATATTGTGGACTAAATGGAAGGATGAATATGCACCAGTTTGGTTCTGTAACGGCAGAAGTGGGAACCACAGAGTGAAGAGTCGTTCACCATCTGGCACTTTGTGAAGGAGAGAAGATTGCTGACCTCTGTGAAGTGATGGAGCTCAGTCACTGGATTTCTGAATGGAGAGAAGAGCAGAGCAACAAGCATCTGCTTCTCCAGCTTAAAAGGAAAGGAAGGATCTGCTAATTACTAGGGTAGCAATGGAACGCTCTCAGGTGGCAGAGGAGAGGGAAGAGGGATGTTTGCTGGCTACCAGAAGTATTTTAACACTTTTCCCTTTTGGTCAGTTTTCAGGCACCTGACAGAATCATGGGTCATCTTATATCCTGATAATCAATGTGTTGGATAGAGTTCTTCACTCTTGATTTTTGTTTTTTCTCATGGTCGTGGGACTAATAAGTCTCACTTTCCATACTACCTGCGCATCCAAGTATCTACGAAGCCTACCTGTGCACATGAATAGTGTTGAAGTGAATATCTTTGTAAATCTGGACCTCTAGGGCCATGATACAACAGCAGCTGCTATGAACTGGGCCCTGTACTTACTTGGACATAATGCTGAAGCCCAGAAGAAGGTTCACAGAGAACTGGACAAGGTGTTTGGTACGTTTTCCATTTCTCCTTTATCAAGGTTGAAGAAGTGGAGGTAGGAACATGTCTTGTGGCTATTCTGCAGCTTTAAATAGCTAGAGGTGGTTGGGATGGGTGCTGGAAGGTATGCAGGAGAGAGTACTGAGGAGGTTTCCAAAGTACAGGGCAGGGTTTTTCTCTTTTTTACTGTGAAGGAGTTTATGGAAAGTCACTTATTTGCTGTTGTTTTGACCCTTCTCGTCCCTTTCCCTTTTCTCCTCAGGAGGGTATCAGGTACCAAGAGGTACAAATATTCTTGTCATAACTTATGCCCTGCCCAGAGACCCCAAGATCTGCTCCAACCAAGATTCAGGCCCGAGTGATTCTTCCCTGAAAATTGTAAGGGAAGGCACCTGTATTCTTTCCAGATACTTAATGTTGTTGATAGTTTGCATGTATTCGTCACTTTGTAGCTGATGTCTCTGGTCTTACTAGGGGGCGATGTGGAGGAAATTTCACCCCCATTTTCCCCTTCAGTCTTGCAATGGTTTCACTGTAGGCTTTTCAGCTGTGTGTAGGTGTCAAGGTGTTGGCAGCAGGGGTGCTGCTGTGGTGGCCTCTGTGAGAAAAGGTCAGAGAAGAGAACACGGCTGGTTCCTGCTGGCTCCGTAGTGGACCCACTGGAGGACATAGCTGAGCCCAGC
Source organism: Fregata magnificens (assembly GCA_013389945.1). Taxonomy (NCBI): domain Eukaryota; kingdom Metazoa; phylum Chordata; class Aves; order Suliformes; family Fregatidae; genus Fregata; species Fregata magnificens. The sequence goes on along the minus strand of WAAD01034520.1, from coordinate 101,176 downwards.
AGCCAAGCTGGTGGCGCCTCTGTGAAAACGTATTTAAGAAAGGGTACAGAAAATGCTGGACAGACAGAGTAGGAGGGGGGAAAAAAAGAGAGAGTGAAACAGCAGTGCAATCACCAAGGTCAGTGAAGGAGGAGGAGTTGGTGCCTCAGGTGCCAGAGCAGAGATTCTCCAGCAACCCATGGAGAAACCACTCTGGAGCAGGTTTATCCTCAAGAGCTGCAGCCCATGGAGGGGACCCATGCTGGAGCAGGAGAAAAGTGTGAGGAAGAGGAGGAGGGAGAGGCAGAGGGGAACTTTTTTTTCTTTGTTTCTCACTTCCCAACTCTCTCTTTTTAATTGGCAATAAGTTAAATTAAATTCCCCTGAGTTGAGTCTGTTTTGCCCATGATGGTAAGTAGTCTCACAGTCTTTATCTTGACCCGTGAGCTTTTTCATCGTGTTTTCTCTGCCTGTCCTGTTGAGAAAGGGGAGTGAAAGAGCAAATGGGTGAGTGCCTGGCTGCTGGCCAAGACTAACCCACCACAGCTTCTAACAGGCTGTTCATCTATCGTTGTCTACGTGCATGCACAACAAATGTGGACAGTGAATTTGCTAGAGCAAATGTCAGATGCCAAATCTTCCATGTTGCAAGAGCGTGGGTGGGCAGGTTTGCAGTCTTGTGACCCATCATCACAAGTTCTTCCAGATCTTAAACTGACCTCTTTATTCATGCTCCATGACCTCTGGCTTGCTTCATGTGATGTGTAGCATGCTGCTAAATGCTTGCTTTAAACTTGCTAGAGTTTAGCAAGGAGGCAGCCCTGCAGGATCTAGCCAAACCACAGAACAGTGGGCAGAATCTCCACCTGAGACCTTAGGGCGAGTTGTGGCCATCCAACTCAGGAGTATGCTTTTTCCTTGACACATAGATGAATAAACATAGGTATGATGCTTTGGTGCTACTTAGTATTAATGTCTATTAGTTATGACAACATCCCTGGTGCATTATCAGAATTGCTTTGCAACAGTAGGCTGTGTTCTGGGAGATGGGCGGTGTCCCAAGCTTCAACCTGCTTTGTTGCAAGGCATGTTGTTATCCTGGCATGGAAGATTTTGGTATCTTAGAGAAGAGGCAAACTTTTGTATTCTGTTGGGGATAATTCATTCACGCAAAACTTCACATTGTGAAGGAGTCCCAAATGATGGCTACAGAACAGAGCAGTTGTTGCTGTACAGCGAACACCAGGTTGCAGAAACCGTAGCAAGGTATGCTTGATTGAGGTGAGCATCGCAGCAGTCTGTCTCTGAAAAACGCAGCTGTGGTCTCTCTCTCTCAAATACTATTAATCTCCTTTACCTGTGTGAGGAAAGATAATCCACAGAAGGATTTGAAACTGAAGTCTTCATCAAGCTTTGGGCTTTGAAGGCTGGGGTTTTGGGATGGGGGAGATCTCTGAGCTGTTCAGCACTGATGGTGTCTTTTCAAATGGAGACATGCTGTGGTATCTTTTCTTTGTGCAGGTGATGGTTGTTGTGGACTACAAATGGACTTTTTTTTTTTTTCAGTGCGAGTAACTTTCTACATAAAGTTTAATCATGTTGTAATCATGTATGTTGAGAAAGCGGGAAGCTCTTCCTAAGAAAAGCCCTTGCTAAATTGCAAATGAATTGTAGTGATTGCTAAGTTAGCAAGTAGTTAGTCTTGCTTACTGTAGATGCTGTGTGCTTTGCAAGGGATGGCAAAAATGTCAGGTGTGTCTTGGCTGGAGCAAAGGACTAACGTAAAGAGCACACCACAGTTTTTCAGAATGTGTTGTGTACTTCTCTTTTGTCCTTCTGTTGAATCAGATCCATTTTAGCCTTGCTTTACTTTGGGTTTTTGTTTTTCTTGCTGGTAACGATGATTTTATCGATTTCCTTATTGAAGAATCCAGACCTGCATTCTAGGGACCAGCAGAAGCCTGTGTTACCATCGTGCTTGTGGGCTGATGTAGCTGCCTGACAGGATGCATGCCTTCTGTTAGCATGGGCAGATATGCTTCCACTTAGGTGTGAGGCTGAGTAAAAGCAGATTTGCAGTGCATTATGAAAGCAAAGGTTCACTAACCAGTAGAGTGCCTGCTGAAACCCAACACTGAGCAAATAGCTCTCCAGGTGGAAAAAGGAATGCTAAACGCAATTCGATAGAAAACTGTGTTGATAGATGTGTGCCTCTCCTACAGAACATCCTTGTTTGAAACTTACAGTAAAGGTTCGTAATGATTGCAAATCTTGGCAACATAATTAGGCCTCAGAGATGCCAGACCTCTCATTTCTTCTTTCTTGAGTATATCTTTTACATCTCCTTCTGGTGTAGCTGCTGCCTTTCGTTAGTAGCAGTGTCACCATTGCCAGCTGCTGGCAGGATTTTACAATCTTTGTTCTGCTGTGTTCCCTACTGCTTTCCCTGTGGCTTTTCACCCCGTCCCTGCTGTTTCACTGTTTTTCAGTTTTTTCCTGCAGAAGGAGTTATCAGCAGTTAGAAACACAGATTTTGACTCAGAATCACAATTAACCACTTCGTCTAATTATCGGCTCCCTGAAGGCAACAAACTGCAAGGTTTTTTTATGAAGAAGAGAGTATAATTACCCAGCTGATCTCCATGGTACAAAGACAAAAGGTGAACCTCTTAATCCTCCACGCTTGCTTCCTCCCTGGGATGTCACCTGAACAAAAGAGGGAGCTGATGGCTACGTAGCTGGCGTTATGTTTGCAAGACAGGGTATGTATCTGCTACTTTCTGTCACAAACCATTACAAATAACAGCAAGAGCAGCAAAGTTCATTTCCAGCTGTTTACTGTGCAGAAAAACGCAACAGTCGGCATTTATGATAGTGTTTGCTGGGAGATTGCAGGAACAAAGTGCCGAAATTTACTCCCCTCTGCTGCCAAGGGTCATCAGCCCGCCCTTAGCTTCTGATGTTCTGAGCTTTCTCTATTTGTGTTTCTTATCTTAGTTGCTTTGTTTATGCTGTTTGTTGGTTTACTAAAAATGCCGGTGCAGTCAGTGCAGTCAATTTTGCTACAAAACAGACAGGAGAAACATGACCATGCCTATAAAAGCTTTTGTGGTATGTTCAGGGGATGAAGTTTCCCAAATTGGGTGTAAGCCATGCTGCCATTTCACTGAACTTCTGTTTGACCACAAGGTTTCTGAGCATTGGAGGCTTTGAGGAACAGGTGCTCAGCAGCCCTGCAGCAGTGAGAAGAGACCCTGGGTGCTCCTGAGGCAGGAAGGGCGGCAGGGTTTATGGTGGGTATGGCACCACTTCTACCCAAGCACTTTGCAAGTTGTGATACAGGTGCTGGTGCTGCCAGTCATGTTACTGGCACCCTTTAGCCTGTGACTGAGTGTTCAACAGTGAGATCAGCAAAGGCTGTTTGAGAAGAGAAGCATCAGTGTGCTTTGCAGTGCTCTTCTTCATCATGGGTCTGTATGGGCTCTGGTTTGTGTAACCCCTTTGAGCCATTAACCCAACTTAAGAAAGGTGCTCCCCATCTGAAGCACTTGTAAACCCTTCAGGCATCATGTTGGAGAGCACAGGAGCAGTTCTGTATGGCAAAATGGTGTTCCCTGAGCATGTGAAAACAGATGGAGAAAGGCGGTGTTGCAAAAACCTATCCTACTCGTCCTCCCACGTGGTTTTTCTCTTGACAGTGGTTTGTGTCTTCCTTCTGAGATATTGCACAGGCCTGCCAAGAACTTCGTCACTCTTCACTTGAGTCAGAGGAGCCATGTGAGGGCAAGGCAGTGGCGCCGTTCCCTGTGGCTGCTCTGCCTCTCCGCATGTGTGTTTTATATCTTTGTTTATTTTTTCTGGGAGGAAGCTGCACCTCGGGACTGTGTGACTGCTCTGCCTCCCGCTCTTGTGACCCGGGTCCTGGCACACTCAGCTTGCTGCAGCGCGGCAGCGGCCGGTACAGGCAGAGCCAGGTACAGGCAGTGTCGGTTCCCCAGTAGGGATCAAGGCTCAGAGCAGGAGGCTGGGAGGTGGTGATGGAGGTCGTGCAGGGAACCGCAGGGGGACCCCAGCTGCTGCACTTCGGGGCTGGGGTCATCGCTCTGCTGTTGACGGTTGTGGCCATGTGCTCCCTGCCCTCCCTGATGGATTACTGGAGGCGATGGTGGGTGATAAAGCCAATCCCGGGTATCAGCCCCTGCTATCCTGTGCTGGGAAATGCTCTACTCTTGGAGCGGGAAGGAGAAGGTAAGAGCAGCTCATGCCGTAGCCCAGCTGTGAGGTCCCTGCACTGGGTGGGGCTTTGCTGAAGGAGCCAGTGCTGGTGAGGTGCTCGGGTGGTCGAGCTGTGGCTGGCTGGGGGGGTTGTAGGGTGTGCCATTGCCTTTAGGTCTCTCTGGGGCTGTGGGCAACCTGCAGAGGGGAACTGTGTGAGAAGTGGGTAGTGGAGGGGAAAGGAGAGGAACTGCATAAATATGGGGTTATTATCAGTCAAAGACTAGCTGGAGGTTGAATCTGACAGTGGCTTCCAGATGCTGATGCTGGACTTGGACCCATTTCCAGTTGTTGGTGAGGTGGAGCATGAATGCTGTGGAATGTGTTTTTGTGACAGGAAGGCACGCTGGGTGCTGTCGCGGGAAGTGCTGTGTCACAACGCGGAGCACTGTCTCCCTGTGGCTGTTGGCTGCAATCCAAACAAAGCTTTTAGCTTGCGAGGGAAAAATACTTCTTTAAAAAATTATTTTTCCCCAGGTGAGCATGTGCGAGGGACTTTAGCATGCTGAGTTGCTGGGTCATTTTCAGAATTAGCTGTGCCTTAGATTTATGCATTAGCTGCAGAAGAACTTGCTGAGTATTGGCAGTACATCATCAAAAGTAATGTTCTCTCATTGATCGATGGTACCTTCTTTTTGCCAGGTGCTTGAGAGAGCACTAATGTGCTACGTGTTCCCTTTCCATTTGGTACTCGGTTTTGCACAGGAGCATATTTCTTGGGGAGTCTGTGGTGTGAAAGCAGCTCTGGCTGTGTTGTCAGTGGATCAGCAGACTCTTCTGGGTGTGTTTGTGATGCCTGTGTATGCCAGTCTGCTCTGTGCACATGCATTCCTGGCTGTGCTGCCAGGTATGCTGCCAGAAGAGAGAGCGACTGGGTCATGGGAGCGTGGTGAAGCCAAGGATGAGTACCGCATAGGCATGCACATTGTCCAGTGCTGACACATGCTGAGACATGGTCCCTCTGTTCACAAGGGTACATGCTCGCATCTTTCCTCTGGATCCAACCATAGTGGTGGAAGTGAGGGCAAGCAGCTTTCCCTGAAGTTGATTTTGGGGAAGCAGTAGCAGGATCATAGTCAGGATGTGTATATGAGCCTGACTGAGAGACAAATCTTTTTTTCTCTTTTTCTTCCTTCTTCTTTTTAAATGTTCTTAGAAAAACAAAACAAAAAAGAACATTGCTTCTCTCTCCAGAAAGCTGTTTGATGGAGACCCTTATGTTCTATGGAGTCTCTAATCTCCTTCGTTAGCAGGAGTCACATAGCCTCCGCGCTTTAGTTAAGTCCACGGCCATCCATCTTTGTCCTTGTTTATTTATGTAAAAATGAGTGAAGTTTGTGGTTTATAACCTTTTTCATTAAAAATGTGACAATTAAAAAGTTTTTAGAAAAAAAGGATAAGGTTTTATAGCAGAAAGAAAAATGACTTTTCATATTATGGTGATTTTATTTATTGGTATCGGTAGACAAATGCTGGAAAATTGGGACATTTTAATCATGGCGATGTTAGGAAAAAAATATTAAAAAAAATAGAAAAATAATCTGACATTCTTACGCCTTTTGGATAAGGTGTCATTAGAACCTTCCCTAAGACTAGGGAATGCTGTATTTGGGTATCTATTAGGAAACTAGGGTTTTTTCCTTTTTTTTTTTTTCTTTTTTTTTCTCCCCCCCCCCTTTGATTTGAGGACCTTTGAATTTTCAACTCTTCAGAGGCCTTGGAGTGAGTCATTTATTGTTTAATCTGGTTTCTGAAAGGGCAAAGGTATGTTTAATCCTTGAACATCCTGATAGTGGCCACCTTCTCTAGAATTGCAGAATGAACCTCCTTGCCCTGTGATGAGATAACTGGATCTGTGAGCAAGGGAAGAGCAGTAGATCATGTTTAATTTGATTCAGTGAGGTCTTTGATACCATTTCCCTTGCTTTCTGCGTAGCTGAACTGACAAAATGTGGAATGGGTAAGTGGATAATAATGTGGGTGGAGAATTGGCTGGATTGCTGAGCTCACTGGTATGAAGTCTAGCTGGCAGCTGGACAATAGTGGTATCTCTCAGGTGGACCGCGGCATAAACGATTCTATGAGTCTTTGTGCCATTAGAGATGGGGACATCTGAATTGCCAAATCCACAGTGGCCCTGTAAGCGGTCACTTACCCTTCAGTGAGGTTTCTAAAAGGACAAGAGTGGAGTTTAATTGTGGAGCAGCTAGCTGTCAGAAGCCCCTGCTAGAATTGCAAGCCATCACTGATGGTTAGGGCTGTGAGAGAGTGAAAGAATTTAGGCATGTTGGAGTCAGCAGTAGTTTGTTTGCAGACAAGCGATAACAGTGTAAGGGCTCCAAAGATTTTCTTCAGGAGTCCAGCTCTCAGAAACCAGCCATTTCAAGTGATTCTGGTTCCTGTGCAGTGCTCTGCCATTACTGTGCATGTCATCACTTGTGTGTGCACCACAAACATAGTACCTATCAATGAGGTCTCATGGGAAAAGGCTTGATGCTGTACTTGGAAAGTAAAGAAGTGTCTTGACATAGTATTTTGGCCAGCGTCAGATAAGCCAAAATGTAAGCATAGCCTTGATAGAGTTCAGTTTAGCTCTAATTGTTACAAAGAGTGTTGCAATACAGGAGGCCCGTGTTGCAGTGCTTTGAGACTGCTTAAATCAAACTGCCTTATCTACAGCTAGGAGGGGTTTCTCTAGAATAGAGTGCCTTCACAAGCGCAGCCAGAAAGAAATGTTCCTGCAGTACTGCTAATAGATAGGTGCAAAATATGCTGCTTGGTCATAGTAGCAAGATAAAACTACAGCAAAAACATAATTACAGGGCATATGGTGAAAAAGCGTTCGTTACAGAAGTCTTGCTTATTTAGCAAAACCGCCTTTTTAAAAAAAAAAAAATATTCTAATCTGTTTTTTTCATTCCAGATTTTTTTAAACAACTACAAGTTTATGTTGAAGAGTTCAGGAGTTGGCCATTGTTCAAACTTTGGTTAGGACCATTGCCTGTCATGATTTTGTATCACCCTGACGCTGTGGAGGTGAGTGTGCTTGTCTCCTGTCTATTCTACTGTCTTGCAAAGCAGTGTCCAACCTGTTAGTTTCTATTGTCTCAATGTAATTTTTGCAAAAAAAGGCTTGGACTGATTTTACTTGCGATTGTCCTCTGATCCAGTGCTAAAGAAAGGCTGAAAGCAGAAGAATATAAAAAGCCTAGTCTTGGAAAAAAATAAATACTGAAGATGGCCAGCAAATGAAAGCACCGACTCAGTATGTTTTATACAAAGAAGCATCTCCTTTAGCTTTGTTTTCACATATGTGAAAGCTTCTGCTCCCAAGATCAAAATGGACAAGCAGATAGCAGGGAAGATGAGACCTCTGAAATAGGGATAGAACATTATGAAATGCAGGTTGCAATGCTTGTGTCTGTCTGACTGACTTCTGCATGAGAACTTGGTGGGTCTGTCTTGATGCCGTGAAATGTAGTCATTAGTTTTGCTACTGGCAGTGATTGTCCCTGAACTGGGAAGATAGAGTTCTTTCTTTGTTGGAGTGTTTATTGAAGAGATGGTACTTCTTGTGAGTTTGGTTAAGGCTGGAAACCATTGGGTTTTCTCTGAGCTCTGCTTGTGACTTTGTAACAGATTTTTCTTTTTCAGGAAGATAAGGGGAGCGGGAGTGGTAGGTTTTGAGTATTTCATTGTTTCTCTTACTGAAAGACTTGAGGGTGTGAACTCAATGTTCCTCCTGTGTACCAGCTTGTACTGAAATATGGTGCATTTTACTGAGGCTCGGGGCATTTTTGTGGAGGAATTGAGCTTGTGTGAAGTAATCTCAGCTGAAGAAATCTCTCTTCATCTAACAAGTGATGTTTTTTCCTCTCCTTTCATTTTTCTGACAGGTTATTCTGAGCAGTTCGAAACATATAGAAAAGTCGTACCTGTACAAATTCCTGCAGCCGTGGCTGGGCACTGGACTTCTGACGAGGTATAGTGAAATGCAGGTGCCTTGCTGTCTTTTTGAAATTTGCAGGGTATATGATAGAAAGAGGTCTGCCACCATCTCTGTCCAGAGAGAGGTGTAGATGATAGCTGTAGAAATCTTATTCCTTGTGACGGTCTGTGTTGCTCTTTAGCAGCTAATGTCTGATAAAAATCTTTTGGCATTAACTGTTTCTTGGCAAATTTGGCCATTGTTACTTTTTTGCCAGAGGCTTGAAATGAATGTGGGTTTTGGGGAAGTTGTATCCTATGGCAAGTGGTATCTTTTAGTCTGCAACGCTACACGCTGGGTGTTTTTAAGGTTGTGATGTGCGTCGAGTGGTTGGACTGTGGCAGAACTGCGACTGTGAGCATTGCTTATCTCAGCTGGTGATGCTGCAAACCAGTAGGATGGGCCTGAGGTTGGTGATGCTTTGGGGTAGGATGAGAGAGTATCTGCACCCTGTCCTTCATTTCCCTCATGAAGTGGAGGCTCATAAGAGGTGAGCCTGGGTAAGAGTGCAAGTCAGGAGTGGAGGGAGGGAGGAGCAGTGATGAAAGGGTTTGGTGTCCTCCGTTCTTGGGAGGGTCAGGGAAGGTTTGGTCTGGATGATGCAGATATTCAAGAGTAGCGTAGCTTTGGTGTGTTCGTGCCTCTTCTGTGTTTTTGTGAGAAGGTCAAGGTCCGCCTGTTAGCAGTGGAGCTTTATTGCCTGTTTGGAGCCCTCAGAGGTGAGCTCCTCGTGCTTCGTCATAGGACCATGATGTCGTAAAAGCCAGCTGTGATCACGTGGTGTGGGAGGCGTAAGTTTATGTGAGAGGATGAGGAATGCCTTTTATCCTGAGTTTTGTTCATGGCCCTTAAGAAAGCAGTAATCAGTAGCAAAGTGCAGAGAGTTGAGGTCCATGGGAGTCAGGCATGGTGTATCCTCACTGTTAGTCTTCTTCCTTACTGGTTGTTCTGTCTCCAGTAGACTTTTAGAGGTGTTTTGACTTCCTTGTGCTTGCAAAAACATAAGGGAGGAGAATGTTCTAGTCTCTGCTGATGAAGAACAGTAGTGGTAGACAGCAAGCAGATAAGCTAGCCTGAGGAGTGCCCCAATAGCATGTTTAACAGGAGAAGTGGTGTGATGGTTTACCCTGTAAGCAGAGCTGCCAGTTGTGTGCCTGTGGGGCATGTGATTCAGAAAAAGTGAACAAAAACCCCCAGGAAGCTGGTGTCACCTGCTGTGGCCCCATGCTCTTTCACTGACATGTGGGAGATGGTTGCCTGTCTCCAAGGAAGTACTTTGTAGCCAGACATTGAGGCAGTCATTTGCATAATGTCTGTGGACCCTAGTTGTCTGCAATCCTCACTTCCTAGTCAGTGGATGAAGGCAAGCATGGGTGGTGATTCACAGAGACAATGTGATGAGTTGGGGCCTTGATGCTGAATAGCTAGTTTGTCCTATAGATGGCTTCCACTCAATCCTTCTGAGCCTGTGCAGTGAGCAACCACAAGGCTGTATTGCCTGGAGGCTTGTTGGTATCTCCTTTTGTTGAGAGCAGCTATAGAAATGGCAGTGTGTGCTTCGGCAAGAGCCGGAGCAAGAAATATTTCCATTTTGCTCCTTCTGGGGAGTGCTATGGACAGCTTGAAGTCATCTACAGCATGTCCATCTATGAAGGTGTTCCAGGCTGCAGTTTTTACTGTGTACTTCCTGTGATGGTGATGGTTTTATTTTTGACTCGGAGTTTTTAACCCTTCCTTCTCCCTGTTAATTTTGCAGCACTGGAGACAAGTGGCGGTCACGGAGGAAGATGATAACTCCCACGTTCCACTTCGCAATCTTAACTGACTTTCTAGAGGTTATGAATGAACAAGGAGGTATTTTGTTGGAGAAACTTGAGAAGCATGTTGACAAGGAACCATTTGATGTCTTTCTGGACATCACTCTGTGTGCCCTTGATATCATCTGTGGTAAGTCCTCTTCAGTTAATTGTGGTGGGGCTGTGAATGACACAGAGGCTCATGAATACAGCTGTGCCATGTTGTGTGAGGAGATGGTTGAAGAGGAGTGTCCCTGCGTATTGTGTGAATGCATTTCCATCCTCCCAAGGGCATCCTTTCTCCTAGGGTGTCTTGTATGCATCTGAGCAGGTGAGTTTGTGGGACAGGCAGGGCAGAGGTAGCAGTCTGAAGTGAGGTTGTGTTGGGGAGCAGGGTTTCTGGGCATGGAAATGTAAAGTGAGCTTATCACCTGGAAAGGGACGTGTGTATTCACCTGTCCAAGGGACGGTGTGGTGACAGTCAGAAGCTGGGATTAGTAGTAACTTATTGTGTACAGGGACTCTGCATTTCAGTTTGCACTTGTGAACTGTTGATGATTTCCTCCTCGTAGAAACAGCGATGGGCAAGAATGTGAGCGCTCAGGAGAATAAGGATTCTGAGTATGTTCGTGCTATCTACAGGTAAATGGACGTTTTCCTTGGCTACTTTGTAGTTGGGCTGGAGCTGATGCTGCTAGTGTCAGGAGTTCATTTGCTGTGAGCCAGGAGGGAGGGCCTGGGGGTCACAGACAGAGGTAGAAAGCCAAGAAGGCAGGAAAAGCTCCTGCAGATTTTCATAGAATCATAGAATCATAGAATCATTGGGTTGGAAAAGACCTCTAAGATCATCAAGTCCAACCATCAACTAACACCACCATGACTCCTAAACTAGACCCTGGAGTGCCACGTCTACACCTTTTTTGAACGCCTCCAGGGTAGACGACTCCACCACCTCTCTGGGCAGCCTGTTCCAATGCCTAACCACTCTTTCAGTAAAGAAATTCTTCCTAATGTCCAATCTAAACCTCCCCTGACGCAACTTGAAGCCATAAATGCTTGAAGCATTTTCTGGTATTAGTATATGCAATGGGAGGCTGAGGCTTTGAAGAGGTGTCAGCTGCCATTCAGTTAATCCATTGGTACAGGAGTTTAGAAATAAAATGGAGCTGCACCATTTCATATCAGCATGACTGGCAGAATTGGGAGGGTGCTGTTTCAGACAGCATGTTAAAGCTGAGGCACTGTTGCTCTGCAGTTCACGGCAGTATTTACACCATTCAGATTGTGTGTGACTGTCCAGTGGATTAGGAAAAGCATGGTCTATATTCCCAACTCGCTGGTATGTCAGTGTAGATGAGATGTAGCTGCTTGTGGCATCCCACCCCTAGCCTTTGATGGGGCTTGTTGAGACAGGTGTGTCACAAAAAAGAGGTGGAGTTAGAGGGTTTGGTTGTTATTGGTTCCTTGGCCTTTCCCAAATTGTACCGCAAGTAGGCCCGAAGTCAGCCTAAATGTAATAAGTACTCCTCAAAGTCTCATTCTGCAGTGAAAAGCGTGTGCAAGAGCTGAATAGCAATGACAATCAGCCCTTCCAAATGTACTCCAGTTGTGTTTGAGCATCCTTGAAGTCTCATATTCTGGATTTTAAAAACTTACCATATATGCCAGACAGCACATGAAATCTGGACAGTCAAGTAGGAATGTAATGCTTTCAGATGGCTGTTTGAGGTCATGGGGCAGATATTCTGGAACCCTGGCATGAGTAGTCTTTTCAGGATGTACATGTCTTTTCAGCATGGTCAATGCTTTACTGATGTGGAGTGGGACTGGACTGGATGACTTAATATGTCTGTTTCGAGAGGATTCCCACTAAATGAGAATATGCTCTCCTTCTCGGAGATCAATGCTTAAAGATATAAATCATGGTGATGCTGGGACAGGTGACAGAAATTTCGAGATTGTTTAAAATCAGGAAACAAATATGAACAGCCTTCCCTTCAGATGACCGGGTTTAAACCCACACAATATGTTAAATTCTGCTTCATTGGGGGAGGTAGAACTTTTTTGGTTCTTGAAAGTGTGCTGTAAATTTGGTTTTTGTCAATAAATGTTATATGATGTAATTGTTCTGCCCGTAGGATGAGCGATCTAATCCAACAGCGACAGAAGAGCCCTTGGCTTTGGCCTGATTTTGTATATACGCTGTTCAAGGAGGGAAGAGAGCATGAGAGGAACCTCAAGATCCTTCACAATTTTACAGATACAGTATAGATTCCTTTTTTAAATTTTTTTTTTTTAATGGTACATTTTAGTTGTTGGAGCGAAGTCTTGTGCTCAGTAGAGAGCTTCCAAATGGGGGTGAGGTTCAGCCCCCTTGATATGCATCTATTAAGAGGAGAACTATCTCTCTGTTGGGATGCTGAAGAATCCCCTGAAAAGAAAACAACAGCTGACTTCCCTGTCAGGAGCTCTGTCATATTTAAGCAAGGGAGTATACTACTCCAAGGGAGTAACAGGACTTACAGGTCCTTGACAACCGAAACACACAACACGAATTCATTGAACTCTTGTTCTGCCCCCAGATGCTCCACATCTGAATCACCTGCAACAGCTCACTGCCAAGTTTGTAGCAGTGTAAGCATAGGGCTCTGCTTGGTAATGCCACTTGGTCCAGCCCTTAGAAATGGAAACCTGTATTCATTTTCCCCTATTCGGAGCAGAACTGCCAAGCTGAGCAAACATATGCAGGTCCCCACATGAGCAGTGAGACATGTTGACACAGAAACCATTAAGCATACATCACGGACTTGGCATAAAACGCAGTGTTCTCTCACCATGTTAGACTGTGCAAGTAACACCCCTTTCTCTCACTAAATAGTTCCCATTCTATTCTTGCCCTCCCAAATCTACTGTTAGGATGTTACCAGAGAGGCTGCTTTCCCTGAAATAGATCTGTGTACCCCATGATGTCATTGTATCAATGCCCATGACAAACGAAATAATCTCCGAACTTTCACTACATATAATAAGCCACATTGACTCTGTGTTGTCTCTAAGTAGTTCATGTTTTGCTTCTTTTTATTGGGAGTTGCAGCAGTGAGGCATGAGATCGGTTCTTAAAGGGACTTAAGGTAACACTCACTTCCCACGCTGGGCTGGGGCACTGAATATAAGCAGCCAAATCTTAGAAGATGACAAAGGAACAATAAATAATAATATTCACCTAGTGTAGGTGATGACAGAAAGCACTGAGACAAAAGGTGGTTCAATATGTGTCTTAATATGTCTA
>WAAD01034520.1:21907-87782 GCA_013389945.1 Fregata magnificens | reverse complement strand
AAAAAAATGTGTGTGTATATAACGGTATTTTTTTTTCCTGTTCAGTGCTTCCTCTGAACAGAATTGCATACTCTACAGCCTTTATTTTTAATTATTTTGTTGCTGCTGAGAGCAATGCCAGTTTATTGAAGGGTTCTGTTTTGCTATTATGACAACAGTGGTGACAGCAAGAAATCTCTGTCTGTTACTGGGGCCGTGCTTTGACCTCTAAAAAGGAAGTTCAACCACTGCTCTCATACTGAAGAAAATTTGGGAAGCTTTAGTGTAGTGGTTCCAGCCGTGCTATGTGTAGTCCTGATGCAGGGTTGTGGGGTGCCCTAGCTTCTCTTCAGTCTCCTGGGTTCCCCAGAGGTTGGAGATGTGATCCTTTCCTTAATTATTGGGTAGGGTAGAGAATATTTTCTTGGTGATCAGTCCGTTCAAATTGTGGTGATGTTTTTTTATTTGCTGTCACTATTGTTGGCATTCACAATTGGCTTGTTCCAGATATTTTGGATGTGTTTACACTTCTTGATGATCAGCAAGTTGTTTGCATAGTTTGGCTGTCTATTTTTTTGATCACACAAAGGCTATTCAAGGTTCGTTCTATTGCTTGGGGCAAGAGGGGTTGGTCATATTTCACCTACTAACACAAAAAGTCAGTTAAAGTTCATAAGCTAATGGTGACAGCTATGCTAACTAGCTCATGAAGACTGCTACAGGTGGATGTTGTTCTAATAAGTTGGGACAAACCTATATGTTATAGACTGTGTGCATGTGCTGCGTGCATCATATCTAATGCAATGGTTCTAATCTCAGGTCATTGCAGAAAAAGCTGCAGAACTTGAAAACACCAAGCAAATGAAATGTATTACTGATGGCAACTGTGAAGTAAGTGGCTCCAAAAAGAGAAAAGCTTTCCTGGACATGCTGCTGAGTGCAACAGATGATGAAGGGAACAAATTGAGCTACAGGGACATTCGTGAGGAAGTGGATACCTTCATGTTTGAGGTACCCAAGAAACCCGTTGGGTTGTTGGGTTTTGTTTTGTTTTGTTTTTTTTCCAGGACCTAAGATTCACCATTTGCAGGTAGTGACTCTTCCTTTTCTTAGTTCAAGAGGTTGCTTTTGGTATGAAGTTATTTTAGCCCTGGAAGCCTAAGAGGAAATCTCTGTAGGACAGAAACTGCTGAAGGGTAGAAACATTTGATCCAGAGTTGTGTGCCCTGGCAAAATGTTGGGCAATACACGTGGCAGGCCCTGCCTATGTGATCAGGCTCTACTCGTGAAAGCAGGTGACTAATAAGAGCTTAATGGCTGACGTGGGCCATGAGCTCTCAGCTCCTGTTACAAACCTCATTAATGCTAAAGAGAGCTCTAAATGGTTTCAGTGTTTTGCCTTGCATTTTGTCAGCTCTCCTCACATTTTGTCTCTTGCCACGTTGGCTGTAACCTCCTGGTTCTGTCGTCAACTGTGCATTGGGCGTGCTGTCTTCTCATGTCTTGTTCCCTGTCCAATGAAGGATCTAAACAAGACTTTCACAAGTTTTCCACACACCTCCATTAGGTGGACCTGAATTCTACATCAGAAGAGCTTAATTCAGAGTCATATTACTGCTGTTGTAACCTAGAGAAACTCTCTTCCCATCTTACCATTCCTGTACTATTCCATAGCTGGATTTTGAAGAGGTGCAGCATCCTGAACTTCACAAGTGCACCTTTTTAGTACCAAAATCCTTCGTTGGTCAACTTTTCCCTTTTCTGTTCCCCTCTTTTTTTCTTTTTTCTTTTTTCTTTTTTCTTTTTTCTTTTTTTCTTTTTTCTTTTTTCTTTTTTCTTTTTTCTTTTTTCTTTTTTCTTTTTTCTTTTTTCTTTTTTCTTTTTTCTTTTTTCTTTTTTTTTTTTTCTTTTTTTCTTTTTTTCTTTTTTTTTTCTTTTTTTCTTTTTTTCTTTTTTTGGTTCCCCTTTCCTTTCCTTTCCAAGTTTTTATGCAGTGCTAAGAACTGTGGTAGCTGATCCCCTTCTCATATGAAATCAAGAAGTATTCTCTCCTATGGCCACCGTACTGTGTCTCATTAGACCCTTTTTTGGATAGTTTTGTAAAGGTTACAGATTGTGTCCGTTGTCTCTCTCCTGTGGTAGCCGTTGGCCCCCCAGATGTTATGTTGTTGACTGGACAGTAACCAAAAAGATGAATATACATCTGTTTCATTGTTTAGGCACTGATAGTTCATGCAGCTTCCAGGAGGCAGAGGAGAGGGATGTTTGCTTGGGTTATTTAAACGCTTTTCCCTTTTGGTCAGTTTTCAGGTACCTGACAGAATCATGGGTCATCTTATATCCCGATAATCAGCATGTTGGATAGAGTTCTTCACTCTTGATTTTTGTTTTTTCCCGTGGTTGTGGGACTAATAAGTCTCACTTTCCATACTACCTGCATGCCCAAGTATTTACAAAGCCTACTTGTGCACATGAATAGTGTTGAAGTGAATATCTTTGTAAATCTGGACCTCTAGGGCCATGATACAACAGCAGCTGCTATGAACTGGGCCCTGTACTTACTTGGACATAATCCTGAAGCCCAGAAGAAGGTTCACAGAGAACTGGACGAGGTATTTGGTACGTTTCTATCCCCCCCTTCATTGGGGTTGTGGTGGTGGTTCATTTGTGAGTGGGGATGTGGTACATTATAAGCCTAGATGTAGAAGGGGAGGTAGGAACATGCCCTGTGGGCCTTCTGGAGCTTTCAATAGCTAGAAGTGATTGGGATGGGTGCTGGAAGGTCTGTAGGAGAATACAGCCAACCTTACGTCTTTGGGACAAGGCATGCGTGTTCAATGTATGCGTAGCACCTTCTCCTGTGTGGTCTTGGCGCATGATGAGAGTTCCTGGAGGGAGCTGGGATGAGTTTGTTTAACCAAAAATGGGGAGTTTTGGTCTTGCTCATCCCCCTATTTGTTTTTGGACAGGCAACACTGAGCGTCCTGTTACAATGGACGATTTGAAGAAGCTTAGATACCTTGAGTGCGTTGTGAAAGAAGCCCTTCGGCTCTTCCCTTCAGTTCCGCTGTTTGCCCGTGCCTTGAGAGAGGATTGCTGTATTAGTAAGTAGTGTCCTGCGTTTGCCACTTGCTATCCTGCTAGCGTCTCCTCAGTGGAGGTGTTTCCCAAGTAAAGGGTAACGTTGTTTTCTTTTTCACTGTGCTGTTGTGTATAGAAAGTCACGTATTTGCTGTTGCTTCAACCCTTCTTCTCCCTTTCCCTTTTCTCTTTAGGAGGATATCAGGTACCAAAAGGCACAAATGTTCTTGTCATAACCTATGCCCTGCATAGAGACCCCAGGATCTTCCCTGACCCGGAGGAGTTCAGGCCTGAGCGATTCTTCCCTGAAAATTGTAAGGGAAGACACCCATACGCTTATGTGCCTTTCTCAGCTGGTCCCAGGAACTGCATTGGTAGGTAGCTGAAGAGAAAGTCCTTGTAACGTGACAGTGCTGCTTTTGGCGTGGTAACTGTGGCAGCAGTCAATCAGAAATTTAAGTCTTGATGTCTTGATGTGCCTGCTGGTCTTGTCCTGTCCGCGCCCCCCCGAATTCTGGGCACTGTCTCCCCTGCAAACCTGGTGCTTGAGCAGCCATATTTTGTTTCTTCCCAAGGGTTTCCTTTCTTCCCAGAGGCCAATGTCTATCATGCTGGTGTTTCCTCCTCACTGCCTGTGCAGCCTGGCAGCATGTTATTGGGCTTCTGTGTTAGGACAGGATTGCTCTTGAATTTCTGATCCTCAACGTCAGCAAGACAGAACGAGAGAAGGCAAATGTCCGGCACTTGTTTTGCTCTGGAGACATCTTATCTGTCTAATGATCTCAGCTGGATGTCTTAAACATGCAGTCTGCAACTGTTTTTGCTCTGGTGTTTTTACTGTCATCCCAGAACTCTTCCGGTGCCACTGAGACTCCTGGCATTTATCTGTGCTCAAAGCAGGGGCATTGTTGTTTATATTGTAGAGCACATGTAAAGACTGTTCCTTGCAGTGATCTTAAGTGCAGGTGGGGAACATTCAGCAATTGTCACGCCATTTACAAGAACAGGAAATACAACTTCTTCTGGGTTTTGGGGTTTTAGTTTTGTTTGTTTTCTTTTGGGGGAGGTGGGGTTGGCTGGTTGGTTTGGTTTTAATTTGTCACATTGGGAATAGGTGTGTTTCCCATAAGAACAGCAGACTAGGTCTTCCCGTGTTCCAAAGAGGAATCTAATTTAATATTACATGTCTAGCTAGTTCCTGGGTGTACATGAACATGTGCAGGAGAGGTGGTTCATTAATATCTTTGCAGAAATACATCACTGTGTGCATGTGTACAGACATCCATCTGTGCAGAGGGGAGCACAAAAAAGTTTCGAGCTCTGGGTTTTTTGTCCTGTTCCCATTTCCAGTTTAGTTTGAGTGAACTGCTGGAATTGTGACACTTGGTTTGGTTTCCCTCATATTTCTGTTCTCCCCTTTCCTCCTCCACCTTTCTCTGAAATGTAAATTGAACTTTGCCCTCTGTGCTACTAAATCATCAGTGTGTGTGATGCTTAGTGTTCATTGAAGGAAGGTCTGTCTGTTGTTCTGTTGCAGTTGTATCTTCTTTGCTCCTCTCTGCATATATGGAACAGTGGGATTTGTCTCTCCTCGCAGTCCCTGTGCTGCATCTTCTCCTGCTCTGGTCTGTCATCCATTCCCCCCTGCCTAGTGCATCCAAGAGACATGACAAGGCTGTGTTTTGTATTAGTTCCATGTAAACTGTTGACTGTTTCCTCTTTGCTGTTTGAGTTCTGTGTACTATGGGAAGGAGGTCGTGCTGTGGATTGTCCCAGGAAGGCCAGAGTCATCATGCAGAGAAACATGCTAGTTTCAGTAGTATCCATATGACCTCAATTTTGGTCTACAGCCAGTTCTGTTCTTAAGGCAGATCCACAGTCCTTGCTGTCCTGTGGTCCTAGGGGTATCACTGTGAGCATGCAAATGCAGCAACTGTTGATGCAACCCAACAATAATATCTTTTTTCTTTTTTTTTTGCTGTCCTGTAACTTGTAGGTCAGCGCTTTGCACAAATGGAGGAGAAAGCTCTTCTAGCCCTCATCCTGCGGCGCTTTTGGGTAGACTCATGTCAAAAGCCAGAAGAGCTTGGTATAACTGGAGAACTGATTCTTCGTCCAAATAATGGCATCTGGATTAAGCTGAAGAGGAGGCAAAATGCTGGATCAGAATGAAAGGAAATTCAAGATTTTATTTTTCCAAAAACTTCCAAGCTATTTAGGCTGAGATGTTTTTAAATCAGATATTTTGATGGCAGTCCAGCAATTTGTTGAAACTAAAGTTGTTACTCATTGTTTTATTAAAGAAGATGTTGTAATAGCCCTAAATTGCTCTACTTTTCTAGTACATGTGAACTTCATGTTCATCTTCGAAGTGCAAGTCTTTAAACATGAAATCTTAGTGCCTTATCTACTTGGATGAAACTATTCTATTGCAACAGTGCAAAAAACCTTAAATTATGGTAGTAACAACAGTAATGCCTGTGATGGAGTGATCTGGTTATATTCCATAGCATCTGTGAGGTAACTGGTAGTCTCAAATCTCTGCATAGTTTTCAGGTTTCTTTGGTTCTGAAAGGTACGAGCGATCAATTCTTCCACTTGGCACATTTTTTTTTCCCTTTTGATGATGACTGCATCTATGAAGGCAAAACAAAAATCTGATAATTTCACTCCTCCTTTGTAAGCATTTATCGTAGTTCTTAAGTAGTGAGTGCTCTGAATTATTTTTTAGCAAAGTGTACCATAAGCATTAATCTGTATAATCATACCATGAACTAGATAATGCGCAAATTACACACAGGATTTCATAACGACAGAAACACTGTATTATTACAAATTTTGAGAATAAACTTCTACTATGCTTCAATATGGAATGAAATTATATCTGTAAAAATTACATACCTGGGTGCAGGTAAATTACTGATGGATGATTATTTCTTATCATCAGTTCCTCTGGGGTGATCAATCGACCAGATTTTACTGTGTTAGTCAAAGCTGAAACAATGAGCCAGTCTGCTCTTGCCTTCTAGGGTCCTGAAGGCAACATAGAGAATTTCTTGCTAATTGATGTTAAAAGAGGAATTACAGTGATGGAGTGAAGCACTTGTGATCACAAGTTTCTGACTGTACCTCCAGGACAGGTCAAAATCTGCAATAAGTCACACAGCAGGAGAACAGACTGCATGACTTTTGTAAGCACTGAAGAAAATGCTGGTGCTAGACCAAGCTGAGGTCCTCCAGCTGGTCTGCCCTTTACTTCTGCCCTATGCTTTGGCACTTCTTTTGGCTGATGTGTATTACCCCTGGCACTGTACAAAGAAGGGTGCACACCTCTGTCTTTATCTGCTGATGCAGCAGTTGCTCTTGCTACCATGGTTGGCAGTGGGGGTTTTAGGTGTGCTATTGCCTTTAGGTTGTTCTGGGGCTGTGGGCGACCTGCAGAGGGGAACTGGATGAGAAGCTGGAGGTCAGAGCTGATACAACTAATACGGACTGGTCCACCTCTAATGATTAATGTGTTACAGAGTAAGAAAGGAGTAGTCTGTCCTTATTGGTTTTGTTGACCTTTACAGATTCTCTTCTTTTGTCTGTTTGCTTGTGCCCTTTTAACAACAGCGGTTTAATATCTGTGATACTGCTGTGCTTTGTAGAACATCAGAATAGGGAGAAAATAATTCTGTTTTCCAAGTAAATTAGAGGTTTCCTTGAACCTGCTGAATTCTTTGTATTCTGATAAACCTAGGTTTTACCATTTTCTGAGGATCTTATAAAAAGAAAGGATTTAACTGCTTAGTTTACATAAATCAAATCACAGACCCTGACAAATAGTTTATTGTAATTGCTACCTTTCTTTTGCTATTAAGAAAACAAAAGTAATGTAACAATGATAATATGGTTACATTCTTCAGCCTTCATTTTCAAAGATGGGTTTCATTGCTAGATAATAACAAGAATTTCAGTTTACAGGGCTGATTGTAAAAATGGTTTTCTTTATAATGAGATGACTTTTGAGACTACATTCTTATGTTAATACATATAAAACAAATGACACATGTTTTCCAAAGAGACTCTAAGTTAAGGAATTATTTAAAGCTTTTGGCTACTTGGTAATGTGAGCTTTGCAGGTACACAAGATTTGCATCCTGAATATGTTTTCTCAGGACATTCGGCATGTAGTTGAAACCTGGAGAGGTACCTCGTGTTTTGTTAAACTATGTCCTTAAATTGAGGACTTCCAAGACAAATGAAAACTAATATTAATTCCATTTCTTCTCTGGGATCTATTTTGTGGAATCAGTTTTTAAAATTGACCAAACTATAACAATTCTCTCCATAAGGAGATAATTTTTGTGACATCTATCTACAACGACCAGTATTTTTGCTTGTGCTTTGTTTTTGTACCATACTTTTCTCATATAATGGGATCTCAAGTAAATTGTAATTTCTTTATAATCTCTGATGGGAACAAGAAAAATAATTGGGACAAAAGCTGGATAAAACTGTAATGAGAAACTCATTATTAAAAGTGCATGGGCTCAAATGCTGGCACAGGGTTACCAAAGTGGAAAATCCCTATTTAATGATGCACATAGTAGCTTTGCCAAGATGAGCACTGATGTAATCCCGTAGTCTTTGTGTTCAGAGCTGTTCTGAAAAGGTGGTGATCTCTCGTCTTTTGTTGTGAAAAATGGTTCTGAAGCAATCTGAGGCCGCTAGGGAAATAAATATTGAGGAAATCAATACTGAAAGAACAGGAACTTTCTGTCTGCAGGGTAGATGTTAGATACCTTGTGTTGTGTAGGGTGTGTCCTTTTATTAACCTGGGTCATGTGGTTGTTGGTTGTGGTCAGCAACAACCCTTTGGGTTTGTTTTGGGTTTTGGTTTGTTTGTTGTTTTTTTTTAACCCTGTAGGACTTAGGAATGCAGTGCAGCTTTGCCAGGTTTCCTGATAAAGTAATGGGACAATAAAATATTGTGTCATAAAAACTTCACGTGCATAGTAGCTGTTTGTGATTTTTGTCCTGATGGCTAGTATCTGCTGATGGTGTATGAAGGTAGCGGCTGAACTGTAAACCTGAATATTACTCCTGAGTAATGCTTCGTATAGGGTAATCTCAATGATGCTAATCACGGGGTGGTGCTGGCTCTGTTTCTGAAATATGACTGCCTTGCTCTAGGAAGTGGATAGCCTTGTCTCATATAAAGATCCCTTTTGTATGGTGACAGAAAGGACACAACTTTCTACTGGGATGACAGAAATAGAGTGCATGAGTGTTTCTGGATCATGGTTTACAGCTGTTACGAAGAAAACTGACAGCAAACCCTCTGTGTGACCTCCTGGGTGGTGCTGCTTGAAAGCACCTCCAGGGCTGCCTCAGAGGCACTAGAGGTTTCCAGCCACCTTGACGCAAACTGCTTTTTGGGCTCTGAAAGCTGCACATTTGGGACACATGCAGGAGGTGGACTAGTGGTGCTTACTAGACATCCGCCTGCCTTCCTAAATTTAATCCTCATGCTGCAAAAGACAAACACTCGTGTAGATGTTAGTACACTGCTGCATACAGATCCTCTTTCCATGTGTGATCTAAAATGTCATCTCACTGATGCTCCTCTTCCAGCAGGTAAAAGACTCAAAGAGCCTTTGGAGAATCTTACCCCACTTTCCTTCCTAAAAGTGGTATCGGTGCCACGCCCTGGCAAACCTCCCAGTATAGTACTACCTCAGTTCATAGTCAGGTCATATTTAAAAGATGATCCTCATAGTTTGCATGGATTAAAAACTAAATTAACTCACTTTCTGGAGAAAAAAAAAAAAGGTAAAAAAAAATTCTGAGATTCTTCTGAAAATGGGAGTTCTCTGCTAAGTGTAACACCATCTTTTGCTCAACAGATGGGCTTTTCTGATCCATACCTGCAGTGTAGCTTGTGGAGATGGAAAGTGTTCATTGAAAATGCAAATTATTTTGAGCGAAGACAGGCAGTTAGCAAAAAACTGTATGCCCAAACCTCCAGACCTGGCTCCAGGCTAGTAGTTCAGGGGCACATATAACTTGCTTGAGAGTTACTCTTTGACTACAGGGCCCGGTCGATACACTGGAACCCTTCGGTATGTTGAAATGTTCTGTCTTCTCTAATGTCTTAACAATAACCAGCATCAGGTGTTTTAGCTGCAAGAAGCAAGGCCTTGGGCAGTTATGTGATTCTCCATTTATCAGAAAAAAATCAAATCTATTTATAAGAAAAAAATAAAAAAATCTTACGAAACAAACCCAGTAGTGATTTGTTGTTTAATATTTGCAACTGTCTTCTATTTTTTTTCTATGATCCTGAATTTGGTCTGCATTGATTTCTTATTTGACATCTGATGTGCAGTTGTTTCTGGGCTGTATTTCTACAAAGACTATTGTTGACATGTAATTGCAGGATATGGAATTACTATACTGCTTTTATTTCAATACAATATGCAATCCAGCACTTTCCACAAATCAGTGAATAAGTTATTCTAGCAATCTTTTTGCAGCCATTTTGAGTGGAATCAAGTCAAACACAAGAAGCCTTTGGCCTAGTGAGAGAGCGGATTCTTCACTCAGACAATGTCATCTGGACTCAAATGAAAAGGTTCCAGATTGTTCATTGTAAGAAGGAAAGATCAAGATTTAATTTTTAGAACTTGTTTTAGCAGCATTTGGTATTTCACTCTGTGCTTTGTCATATACATAATGATAACCATGCAGAATTAAAGATACACAGAGAAAGTATTTGGGTTTTTTTTTCTACTGGAGCGTTCAGAACCAGGTTCATGATATTATTATAGCATCCTCATTCGGATGGAAGGATGTCCATAAAGCCATATCAAAATGAGAACTTGTGTTATTCCTGTCTTACTGGTACCTTCCTTCCCTCATTGCTTCTGAGATGCTCTTCCTCTTGTTCCATGTCACAACTGGCGGGTGTCTCATCACAGAGAGTAAATCTTCTCCCATGTTGAAGCTGCTTATTGAATAGGATTGCCATAAGAAATGTGAGGTTTTGTTTTGGTAGGCAGAATAAGACCTAAATTAGACTAGAGTAGTGTCCAGTCATTCATTTCCTGAGGTGAAACAATTCAGTAATTCCTGTCACCTTTGTGGATGAATGAGATTTTGCATAAATCACAGTCGAAATCAGCAGAAAGCAGTATCAAGCTAGCAGGCAATTGCACTGCCAGGGAGATTTCATCTTAAAGAACTTGCTGACAGCTTAGGCTGAAGCAGGTTTTGTTTTTTTGAAATACCGAATCAAAATGAAACAGACAAAACAGAAGCAAGCATTCCATTTCGTTTCAGATGATTGATCTAAATTTTGTACTTGTATCATCAAAAAATGTTTTGATGATCTCTTCTTTTAACCCTGCCATCTGAATTACTATATCTTAATTACAATATCCCTATTTAGTTGCCAGAATATTATTGATAGCTAAATGAATACAATGAGGGAATTCAGACAACAATAACCTTACATGTGGAGCCTTTATGAGCCCAAGGAGTGTTAGATGGTTTCGGTATTCTATGCACTTTGAATTTCTGGCTCTTCTCCTAGTTTAAATCATGTAATCTCTTTGGATTTCAGTGAAGCTCAGTAAACTGATACTAGCTGAGAATTTGTCTCAGCATATTTTATAATTTGTTCTATAAGAAATATGTCCTATAATATAATAAACAATAATTCATTCAGGAACATAGAGTTCGTACACATTCTTTTTTCTGTGCAGAAGTACAACTCTGTTGATTTGAGTAACAGTGCAGCAGTGTGAATGGGGGAGCATTTGTCATGTGAGTAGCAGGCCCACTGAGAGGGAATGCATTTATTTTCCAAAGTGAGCACGCTCATTATGATTCTCTTTGAATAGCATTGCTGCCTTATATCTCAGCTTCACCATCAAAGCCAACTGATGCCCATATAGATGTAGTTAAAATGCTGTATGCTTTTGGAAGGAGTGTGATATCTAAATTTGAGAACTACTGCTTTAAGAAAGTCTTTTTCTCTTTTTTTTTTTTCCCCGCTAGTTTGCTTATGAAACAAAACGGCCATCGCCAAAAGATCCTTTTCCTGAGATGAATTTCTAAAATAGAAATAATGGATTATAGAAATGAAATCTGACAGAAGCTTCTGATGAATGTGTATGACTGCATATTGTATGATGAGACACATGATCTTGGTGAAATTTATGATGAATCTGCCCTGTTTTTTCTGCTGATTGGAACTGTATACCTTATTTTTCCAAGTGTGGGGTTGGAGTTTTTGGGGGGTTGTTCTGTTTTTCATTAAGACAGTAATGAACTGGAATAACACTGCCTGATACCTGAGCTGGAGAGCCCAGATGAGAAATGAAAAGTGAAGAAATTAAAAGTCCTTGGAGAGAAGTTCTAATCCCTTTGTGCCACCAAGTGAAATGCACACACGCACACACACACACACAAAATTAATTGAATACTATTGCAGATTGAGCAACACAAAAACTTAAGTTCAGCTTGTTTTGTTTATAAATATTCAGATACGGGGTAGGTTTTGTGACTACTTGCAGGATTATGAAAATTCTGTAATTTGAACTAAAGGTGATATTTTTTCCAGAGGTGTAAAACTTTGTCATCATTTTATAGATGAGAAAAGAGAGACTAAGTGACATACCTGTGATTACACAGGAAGGCTTCAGTGGTGTTGGCTGGAGATGGTGTGGTATACTTTCCCAGAGCTGTACTCTCATGATACCTCTACACCCCGTGGCCGATGGAAAAATCTCCTCTTCTGAGCTGAAGGTCAGAGCTGTACAGGCATCTTAGTCTCAAAACACTTCATGTTACCTGAATAAACCATCAATGTGTTTTGCAGCAAAACCTTCTAGCACTCTCCCTTGTCACTGTTACACACTTGAAACAGAAGAGAGCACATAAAAATGAAAGCTGCTGTACTGAAAACATCCAAGTCCTCTCCTACAAGTATGTCAGGGCAAAGCAAATTGATACACAGGAGAGTTTGAAGACTTTCTTTGAGACAGTTCTTCCTCTGTAAGGAGGAGTTGGAGACCTTGCTGGCCCGTAAGTCATGGAGAAGTCATTTCAATCATCAGGATGCTCAAAAGGGTCACAGTTGGGTTAAATGTTTTGATCTAGGTATTTTTTGAGTAGAGCATATGTATGTGTCTTTCCAGCATATTCAGTCTAAAAGAAAAGAGAAAAAAGAGTGGGGAGGAGGGAAGAGTTGTCCCTTTGACCTTTGACAATTTCACTACAAAATGAAACACCTTTTTTTTTTTTCTTTTTTTTAAATTCGAAAGGATTTTTTTGGTTTGAAATTTATTTTGCTTTGGTTACACGTGTTGAAAAGAATTGTAGAAATCAAAACAAGTGATTCAGATCAGCTATAACTTAAGTTTGACTTCTTGTTATTGCAGTTACATTTCATATATCTGCAAACAAGTTTGGTTTTTTTTCTGGCTTCCGGCAAACTGAAGACACTCAGCTTCGTCTAACATCAAAACAGGAGTGTAGAAAGGGCCACAGTAGAACTACTTGGAAGATATAGACAGGATAATTTCTGCAGAGTATTGAAAAGGAGGAATAAGAACTTGAACTGATGTTAAAGAAAACAGAGCACAGAATACATAGTTGAAGAATATAGCTGTCTCTATTTGCCAAGGGCATGCCTCAAGAAAATGGTGTAATAGTAAGAAAACATAGGTGACGATTCTGTCCTCAGTTACAGCAGTTTCATAATGGTGTCATTTACTTGGGTCTGAGTCGCTAGTCTTACTGGTTTCACGTGGGTTTTCCCCCCCCCAGCTCAGGATTTACTCTTGAGACGAATCTCATTTCCTGTTTATGTAGGTTCTT
This sequence comes from Fregata magnificens, assembly GCA_013389945.1. Lineage (NCBI taxonomy): Eukaryota > Metazoa > Chordata > Aves > Suliformes > Fregatidae > Fregata > Fregata magnificens. Next base: position 74,852 of record WAAD01034520.1, on the reverse strand, counting down.
CTGCTAGTAACAGATACTCTGGCTGTTCTGAACCAGGGATTCACCTTTTCTTTTAAAATGTCATCGAAAGGCGGATGCTCAGCTGGTATAAAACCTGGACATCGATTTCACTGTGGTCTGGATGGTGTATGCTCTGAAAATGCGGCCCAAGGTCAGTAACAATGTTGACAGAAAGAGTACCCATTCAAAGTAAATATTAAAGATAAGTTAGCATTGTAGGCACAGTAATATTTAACACAAACTGTTGACTTTTTTTTTTTTAGTAGAGCATAAACCTTATCCATTCATCCAGACCTACTGTATGTTCAGGTATGTAATCATTATTGCAACTGATTTTCAGTGAAAGGTTTTCGTAGCAACAAGACAGCGTATGTTGATCTATTTATGGATTGTGTTGAGCGGTTAATTTATTTGATTCTTTCACAGCTTAAGTTGTAGCATGTGAAAAAAGAAAAAAAGAAATGGTTTAAAATTCATAAACATATACCAGAAGCAGTGAGTGCAAGTCATTTGTTTGCTATGTTGATAATAGTATCCACTTAACTACTGGGACAGAGTCAGGATTAATAATGACATTTTGATGGAATATTGCTCCCAGTCTAAACAAGAATAAATATTCTGCTGTAAAACGAAGCAGAAATTCTCTAAGTGCTTATAAGCTTTATTGCTTCTTGCAAACCTAAGTAAAGGACAAACCTTTGTTGCCCTTTTATGCTACTTTATATATGCCATAACTGCATATCACAGCTGTAATTTGTAATCCTCAATGTAATTTTGAATTAATGCTGTAACAGTACAAGTGTAAATCAGTGATATGCCTCGTGGTACTTTATAAAACTAATTATACACCCTTTATTAAACATATCCTAAAGAATGATTTTGTGTTTTTTTAGGATGATTTGGATTTATCAGACTTTTTATTTCATTTTCTTACTTGCTTCCGTTTACAGTGGTAAGTGAATATATAATTCCTAAGATAGGCACACAGAGTAACGCAACTCTTCTAGAAGGGGAGATTATTAGTAACTGCAGTCTGATCCTGAGAGAGCCCTCTTGATTCTGCTGGGTTGCACTCAGTTAAGTTTGGGCGAGTCACATAACCCTATTGCCTGACATGGAACTTTCTTATGGGACTTTACTGACATTGTCCTGCCACCCCCGCCATGCTGTCACCTTGCCCAGCACGGGACCATGCCACGGGCAGTTTTCTCTATTGGACTGAGGCTGCATCCAGCTCGTAACTGTGAAATCAGTGTGATGTTTGGTGTCCTACACCCAACAGCAAGGTTAGCAGCTTCAGCGGCAGCTTAGGAAGGAAGCCCTTTGCAATTGATGGGGGGTCCAGGAGGTGGAGCGGCGCCCCGTGCTTCTCAGCTGACTTTGCTCTAACCTGGTTCCCCCCAGCACAAATTAGAGCGCTCTAAAGTTTGCAGTAATGTGTGGTGGCTGTTGGAGGCTCAGTCCAGCAGTGCTGGGGTAAGCTGGCTGCCTCCTCCCTGCTGCAGAGGAACCTCAGCCCTTTCCCCAGATGCTGCCCTCAGGGTAGGAGGAAGGACTGACGGCCTCGGTGCAGGAGCCACTCACTCCTTTTTAATTTTTTTTTTTAAATAAACAATCCCCACCAACCTTCAGTCTTATTCACACATTGCCTTTGCATGAAATTACTGATTTAAAAAGTATCTGTGTAACACCTATGTCCCATCATGCTTGGAAGACTATTGCAATAAGCATGAATACCTCCAGAACCAATTGTTTTATCGTAAATGATTTTTTAGAATTCTCTTATTCGCTGGAAAAGTAGTGATTGTGTATGTTTTTCAATGTCAGTCTGTGTTAATGATTTACCTTGTTCAGTTAGCAAAAGCCAAACTACAAGAATTGCATTGCATTTCCCTGAAGTTCCCTGTGCTGATAAATTATAACTAAGACCTAACACAGGTTTATGTTCAGTAACGTATTAACCCTTTTCTCAGAGGACAGTTAGGTAATTCAGCTTTTTAGCAAAATCTGTTTGATAAATGTAGTATTATTTAAGGTAATGTTTTACATGGATTGAAATGTCAACAAAACTAATATCTTGGAACATTTCTGAGGCCTAGGAAACATTTTTATTATTCAGAACTGGCATAGTTTTACATGGTACATAGTTCACAGCATAAATCAATTTTTTGTGTGTTAATTTACACTAGAAGAAGGTAAATAAGATCCAAAATATCTGATACAGCAAATGATTGCAATGTGCTTTTGACTTTAGAATTTGCTTAGTGTGTTCTAAGTAATAGAAAATGCTTTTCTGTTAATGACAAAATTGGGTGAAGAAACTACTGGAATAATAAATACCAATTTTTAGAGAAAGGTCTTGAAATCATATATATCAGAAAATTTGCATGTTTGTAAATTACAAATTTTGTATTAACAAGTAATTAACCTTTAAAAGATGTTAGCATATCTTGCACATATGTCTAATAATTCCTTACTTTTTCCTTTTTTGGGGGGTAAATTATATATCTTACTCATGTGCAGGAAACATAGATTTACCTAAGTGTAGGTTATAATCACATTAACAGATAAAATCGACTTGTAATATTTTAAAACTGTAAAATCCGATATGATAGTTCCATTTGTTTTCATTTTAAATAGCTTTTGATACAGTATGATAGCTCTATATTAACAGATTAAGCAGCTAGATAAAATGTTTTCAGTTGGGTTTCCTCCCATTCTGTAAAAATACAGGATTTTCTCTTTATCTTTTAGCTAAGAAAAAGCACTTTTGTAGAGACAGGAATACAAATCGGCATATTTGCTGGTTTGCTACCCCTTTGTAGGGCAAAATACAAGAAGAGAGCGGGCTCCTCTGCAAAGCCAGCCCTCTTGTGTGTTTTAACACGGAGATCTTACAAATGCCTTCACTTTGAAAGATGGGAACAGGTTGCTGCTTAGGTATCTTCATTGCACGGCTCTGCAGCGTGAGTGGGTTTCATTGGAGTTCAATATGGGGTTGATGATGAATTCCTGCAGATGCGAGGCGGTAGTTGAGCTCATTTTTATTATGGACAGTTCCTGAGACACTACTCCTGTAACAGTACTTTCTTCATTGTAAAGCAAGTCAGAGAGGGTCCAAGGTGGAATGTGAGGGAGAAGAAGGTTTATAAAATGCTGGGAGCCATTGAAGCTATGCACAGTGGCACTACATGTGACTGTCCTCAGAGCATCCCTAAACAAAATAGAACCGTCCTCACATAAAACTTTCTAACTCTTTTTGGTCTCTGCACTTCCTTCTCCTGGTTTTCCTCTTAATGGTGCTCCATACTGGTCTCTCTTGGAAGATGCTTCTGCCACTCCTGAGGTCTGCCGTGAGAAGGTCCTTTCCCTCTCTGCCGTGCAGATCTGCCTTGTGGCCCATCCTGCTGCTTGGGCTTCTGCCTCGGCTCAAGCTGCCCTGCTCCAGCATCGCATACGAGGCAGGGAACAGGGGGAGATGCCCCAGAGAGTTTTATTTCTGCTGGAGAGCAAAGACAAGACTCTCGGAGGAACTGTGCTACTCACCCCCCCTTCAGCCTCTCCGCCTGCCAAAGGACTGTCTTAAAAGCAAGATCAATGACAAAGAGGAGCAGTGGCTTCACCCTCTCCAGGTGAACTGTGCGCGCTCCCATCTCTAATAACTTCTGCATTTTGTTATTCCGTATCAGAATGTGTGACTCAGATCTATGAAAATACATACTTCCAAGGAGGAGACCTCACTACGGTTTTTACACCGAGTGCCAATTACTGCCAAGTAGTGTGTACTTACCATCCTACCTGTCTGCTCTTCACCTATTTGCCAGCGGCATGGACTAAAGATCCTGCAAAAAGGTAAAATGTTCATGTGGCTTTTGCTGGTCTCCTGTGATAATATCAGGAACTCGGTAACATTTTGACAGAACACAGGCACACAGGGAAAGTTACAGGATTGCCATGGAAAACAATGTCATGTACCTTTAAAACTGGTGATCTAAAAAAGTATTTGCTTAAATTCGAAAGATTAAATTTGGGAATGCCCAATCTTTCACAGTCGCATACCAACCCTTTCAGGGAAACAGAACTGACTGTGCACTCCCTCCTCTGTGCCGCATATTTATTGTTGAGGGACAACATAAGCAATTTCACATCTCCAGTGGTCCCCTCTACCGTCCCCTGCCCTCTCTCTTTAGCATATTTTTCTCACAGTTAAGAACTTCAGTAGCCTGAGAGGATGAGGTTGTCCTCCCTCTCTATGCCCAGTACCTTTCTGTCCTCCAAACCCTGGGGTGGTCTTCTCGCTTTAATGAGACCTCTTGGAGCTCCCACATACACCGAGTAATCTCATCTGCCACCAGTGCCAACAAAGCAGATAGAGCTCTACCCTATCTTTCTCCGGATTGCACTTGTCTAAATGTTAATGTTGAGGGATATTAGACAGCCTGCATTTCACCTGAGAAACAATTATGAAAGTCTGTGTTGTACTGCAAAAGCTGTGAATTGCTACATTTTAAAACACAGGTTTTCCTGCTACTTAAAAGACAGCGATACAGAAATGCTGCCAAAAGTGGATATGGAAGGAGCTATCTCTGGACATTCCTTAAAACAGTGTAACATCCAAATTAGTGGTAAGATACGGTTATTCACATGCATGCATTTTATGCTCTGTATCATGTAGCAGATGTTAGAAAATTAGCATTGTGAAAACAGGAATAGAATCAGGGAAGCAGCCAAGCGGTGATTTGTGTGTTCTTTGCCAGACCTCTTTCAAACACAGCTTACAAAATCTTCTATTGGTTTCACCCTTCAGCCCCAACTATCCACCACTGAGGCTCCCCAGATGAGGTAACAGGGAAATTATGCTCCTGCAGTCACTGTTTCATTTGCTAGAGGCAGATGGGAGCACGTGCTTTAACTGGTATCTCCAGTTCTAAAGATTTATTTACGACTACAATTCCACTCCAGCAAGCTGCTCATATGGCATGTGTGACCCTGCTTTATAACTTTGTGGAGCAGATACCCAGCAAAGCAGAAGTGCATAGTCATAAAGTGATGTTGCTACCTTCATCATTCTGTGTAATAATTTATTAGCAGCTCCACCTTTTAGCGTACGTTTGCTATGCACAGAGTCTTAATGTCAGCATGCCATACCTGCGAGTTACCAGCAGGCATAGTTAAAGCCTATCAAACGTGTTGTTTTAAATATGTTTTAAACTTCTACCATCATAATGATGTCATTAAGAGGAGATCAGCTTTAAGCGCAGCATGGTACTGCAGAAAAACAGGATAAGGAAGAATATATTTATTCACCTCTGGACTTTGAGGCCAAATAGTGTCTTATGGATGTCAGGCTAATTCTTTAGTTTTATTGGTATAGCACCCCAATATGCCAGGGCTAAATGGGTCTTACTTTATGCAAGTTCTCTACTGCAGCTATTGACAAATCAGTTGTGCTTGCTTTTGCTTGCCACTTGCCTTTCAAAGCAGTCAGGACTTTTAAAAGCCCTTTCCTGCCAACAAACCTGTCACATTTATATTTCTGAGTAGCTTTGGCCCAGCAAAATAGATTTCAGTGGTATGTTATTCTTCATGCTACATAGACTAATTGATATCACTGGAGTTACTCTAGAATCAGACTAATGTTACTAGAATGAAAATCTACCCATATATGTTTAAACACCCCACCGATGGTTGGCTGACTCGTGTTCTGTGAAGAAACCTCACTGACCATGAGGCAAAATCTGCATCCTGCATGGGGGTAAGCTATTTCAAACCCCGCAGTCCCAATTCTCCCTCTGTGTAAATTAAATCTGACTCAAATGGGAGATGTCTGTTGCTTATGAGGACGGAATTTGCCTTTTAAACAGCTCTATGAATTTGGAAATGGGAAAGTATGTTTCAGTATTAATCCTGAGTTCTTGCTTTGATTAATGTCATCATGGTCTCAGCCATAGTGGTTAGAGCTCCTCTCTCATGTAGGCAGAGGCGCTGTCAAAGTCTGCCAGTTTTTTCCTCTGCCATGCAGGTATGGCATGCATATACCATGTATACACCATGTATACCTACACTTCTGATTTTGTACTAGAAGTAGATGTGTAATATGATGTAACTGAAGTCAGCATGGGACATGGAATCTGGATTATGAGGGCTGTGTCATACGAACTGCTATCTTTTGGGCAATTTGGGGTGCGGGGTGGGGAAAAGAATAGAAGCATGTTTTCAGAACTTGGTCTCTCTTTTTTCACAGCTTGCAGCCCAGATGTCCACGTGGGACTGGATATGGAAGGGAAAATTCATGATGTTACTATGGCTGACAGCTATCAACAATGTCAAAAAAGATGTACCAATGACAACCATTGTCATTTTTTTACATATGCCTCAGAAACATTTCACAATGCAAGCTTTCGGTAAATACAGTTTTGATCCCTTTCCTTGGACAGTAGAGTAAATCTCAGAGCAGTCTAAGGTGTGAGAATTTATTCAAGGAAATAATTTTTCCTTGACTTCTCATCCTTGCAATTTTTATTCAAACTTACAGATAGGAATATGTCTGTAGTAAATTAGCTTTCATTTGTCCATCAGTGAGAAAGACAAACTTGATTATCACAGCCCTGAAAAAACCTAAAATCCTCTGGAGATATTGAAATGCAAATTATATTGGTAGGTGTGCAGCATTATTGCTCTGTTACATCTTGCTCTGCTTATTGCTCTGAAAATAGCACCATCAGAGCAGCCAGAGAAATTCTTTCATTTTTATCAGGCCTATTTTTGAGCTGTTAATCTGCTCAATTTTACAAGTTAAACATTGTTCAGCTAGCTCTGTTCCTCTTTTGAAGATTGTTCTGGAGATTGGAGATTGCTCTGGCCCTTGGCCAGAACATGCACCATGGTAGGAATTGTGGGGCCAGGAAGATGGTGTAGACCAAGGAAGGTGGCCTGTTGTCTTACCACTTTCTTTATTCTTTGTCACTCAGTAAAAAATGCTTCTTGAAACAAACCAGTGTAGGAACTCCAACCAGCATAAAGGTGCTTGATGAGGTTGTGTCTGGATTCTCTTTAAAGCCATGCCAGCTTTCTGAAATAGGTAACTATTTAAAATCTCTGATTCAGTTTAGTTTTAAGGGTTATGGATGACGAGGTGCGGTCTATCTCTGACATGTATGAATGTTTCATTATGTAAAATAATTCTAATGTAAAATATCCTTGCAAATATAGTTAGTGCTCTCAGGCACAAAGGAGGTTCAGATCTTTTTAATTTTTCCATTTTATCATTTGTCTTACAAAAACAGTTGCCTGCTTTGAAGATCTAAAGAATTCTTTCATAAGGTTAGCTTGATGAAATTGCATGTTATCTTTGTGCCGTGGATACAAAAATGAAAGATAAAATCCCATCAAAGTCAAATAACGGGAAGAATAAAGAGATTTCTAAATTCTTTTTGTATACTGCGTATGCGCTTAGAAATTTTTGTTGGAGACCTGCAGCTTTCTAATACAACTGGCTAATATGAAGGGATGTGTTCTCTGTTTTGTGGGTGATTTGTGATGAAAGTAGTATCTGTGCTTGTTCCTGCAATCATTACTCAGGCAAAACACTAAGAGTGCAAGATCAAACAGTGTGTATTATACTGTCTTATTCTCAGTTGAAACATCTTTCACTTTTTTCTTTTTCTTTTTTTTTTTTTTTTTAAATCTACCTCCACCTTGACTTACTACGTGGTATTTTCCCTTCTTAATGGTGATGATGTTCTTCTGCTTCCTTATAGCCTTATTTTAGCTCACAGATAATCTAGTTTTCCCACAGAAATCACATTTTGTAGAGACTCTGCGTCTTTTCTTCTACATCAATGTTTTCTGCAGACTCTGCTAGTCCTACTGTAGGAATAATCTTTGGAAACTATTGAAAAAGTAGTTTTGTTCGGATCTTAACAATGAAGACACTTAAAGAAAAATGAAATGTGAAGAATAAAAAAAGGAAGAAAAAGTTTTGTAAAGAGAAGAAAACAATTTAGCTATTTCTTCACTATGTATATGAGAGAGAATGGAGGGAAGATTTTTTTTGTTTCCAAACTCTTGCATTAAGATATACTAGAAAGACATGTATTCATGGTTAGAAGAAAAATCACAGTACTCACGAGGGTCCTGCTCATAGACTTTGAGAAGAATCGGGGGACTGTAGCATATGCACAAACAATATGATTTTAAGTTTAAAAAAAAATCAAAAGTCATTTGAGACTTTATCAAAGACATTTGTGGTTTATGACAGTGATGACATGGCAGTCATGATCCATCACAAATGAAATCAGAATTTCTGAAAGCATGTGAAGGTCAATTTTGTTCCTACCTGTCTTTCCTTGCTTTCTGTGTCTTGCAAGAAAGGCAAGAGGAGAGAGAGAGAAGGAATAAATCATGGGATCATAGAAGCCTAGACAGCACTATTGGATCAAGAGGTCATCTAAGGAGGTCATCTGTCCAAATCCAAGATAGATCAGCTATACTGGTCCAGACAGAGATTTGTACCAAGAAACTTTGAGATTGCTTCAGTTAGATTCTAAGACCACTGAAATCATCAGTATTATGGGATTTCTCAATTTCCTGTTCTACCACACCCTCTTCCCTCTGCTCAGTAATGCTAATGTTGTTGACCATCTAACTGCAGTTTGTCTTCATGAAGAAGGAGGGGGGGAAGGTAGTTCCTTAGCCTTTCTTGTGTCCTTTGCCATTAGCTTTCCTTCTCCCCTGAGCAGAACCTGAGCTCCTTCCTTAATGCTAATTGAATGGTACTGCATATTTTTCTTTCAAGAGTTTGTTCCTTCCTATTTGGCCTTTCATTTTGTGCTGTTGCCTTTCTGATTTTGTCCTTATGCACACATGCTATTACACATCTGTAGCAATTTGTCTGTATTTCTGCCTTTTGCAAAGTACCTTCCTTGAGGTCATTGAATATTGAACAAAAGGTCACTGAACATGATCATTGAGATCATGGGTTAACTTCCCTAAATTTCCAGATCCACATTTGTGCTTTAAATATCATTTCCTTTAGAAACTATCCATTCTCCTGAACTCTATTGCCCTTTAACATGGGATCTTACCTACTAATTGTCAGAGTTAATTGACCCTTATTTTCTAGTCTCCTGATTTATTTTTATGTTCTTATTGTGTAATTACTGTCCTGTATTGTTGTTCTTTCATGCTTATGTTTTTTGAAAACGTCATGAAATTAACAGGAGTCACATTAAGCTCTGCCTCTCCCTTTTACTGTTTTTCCCATTCTGTAGTAAGATGTTCCCAGTATGTTTCTATAATTCATTGGGTAGGTTCGACTTGGGTGCTGTACTTTCTCAAAAGCTGAAGTTCTCTGCTGCCACCAAGTCCTGTGTTTTGGATCATTTCACTGTTTTTACTGTCTTTACAGCTTGATAGTTTCAAGAAACATCCTCCATGCTGGTGCTTCCTTTTTTCCTCTTTTTACTGTTGCACTGGGATTTTAACTAGGACTTCAAGTATATCTTTGGAGAAGGCAACTCATTTTTCTCTTTCTAAACATGCTAGGGCTTCCTGTAACTTCTATATCTATAGTCTGGTTGTGTGAATTGTCCTGCCAAGCCTCTGTTATGTTATTTTGCTCATGTCAGAGGGCAGACTGTATATTACTCCTGCTTATTCTGCCTATTTTTCAAATAGCATTTAATAAAGTGTTAAGAGGATCGTCCCATTATTTTTCTTCTAGTCTTCCCATGATCCTCTTAGATATACCCATTACCTTAATTATTTTAGGCTTTGCCTAGATTAGCATCATTTAGTCCTAACTGTGGATTTGTACACTGATCTCCACTGTTCCTAAGCCTTCCCTATTAGATTAACAAATCTGTATTCTAACACGTCATTTCTCTTCTTCTCTATATGAACCCTATCCCTGCTCAGTAGTCCTCTCCATGAGTTTACACACGCAAAAATGTTCTTGAGAAATAGTTTTTGGTTAAATGTGGTGTTATCTTTCCAGCTTTTCAGTCACAGAGGAAGGAAAATGTGAACAAGGATAGAAATGAATAATCTGTAAACCTTAATATTCTGATGATATAATAAAATCTTTGGAATTTTGATATTTTATTCTTGTTTTATACAGATTGTCAAATGGACATTTTTGAAGATCAAGAATTTTCAGGAATGAATATTACAAGTTTTTTCACTCCCGATATCTCTGCCTGCCAAACTATTTGTACATATTTTCCAAAGTGTTTGTTCTTTACATTCTTTACCAGGGAATGGCAAATAGAATCCCAAAGGTGAATATGACAACTAACTTTAATTCTCTACGTAGATTTTTTTTTTTTTTTTAAAAAAGCACACAGTCTTTTTTTAACCACTATTTTCTTATACTTACGGAAATTTTTATTAAAAGGTTATTTTCAGTAAAGCACAGCTTTTTATGTTTTTGTATTCATAAATTTATAATTTCCTGTGGGCACTTCATCTGTTCTCCAGTGTGATTAGGGGTTTTGTTGCTGCATATCTGGTGTTAATCTGAAAAGAGTTATACATGTCAAAGAGACAGTGAACCTCCAGATTGCTTTAATGACTTAAAACTGAATTTTATGAAATTATCAAAAGAGATATCTGGTTTCTTAGCAGTATTAAGTTATTTGCTTGAAAAAATTTTTCGATAAAGGTGACAGATTTAAAAATGTTTCTATTGAGCTTCCTTCTATCACCCTTAGTAGTGAGCATAGTTAAAAATCTATATTCCACACAAACCAGAAGAATAAAGATTCAAAGGAATTTCAGGGAGAAGCAAAGCTGAGATGGCGTATATCATGTAAAGTCACCTCTTCTACGTGTATATATAAATACTGTACAACCTTTGGTAGTACAGTCATGCCATTTCACAAAACTACAAAAGCCCCCTCAATTTAGTGTGAACAGGTGAACTTAGTGAATGCATTTTCATATGAAATACTTTTACAGATAGAGACTTGGGAGAAAAAACACATCTAAGGAAGAACCTTCCCTTACCAGTACCTAAACAATAAATTTTAGGATGTGAGAACAGATTTAGTTATTGTAGAAAATGTTTCATTTTAGAAATCTTTGCCTTCTGAAGACATCAACAAGTGGGATACCAGAGGCACTTATATCAAGAGAAAATGCTGTGTCAGGCTTTGGTCTCCTAAATTGCAGAAGACCCTTTCCTGGTAAACAATAAATTACAATAAAAATACAAATTTTGGATTAATCAAATTAATAGACTTTCTGATGCTTGGAATGCACTCATTCTTACAGCCTGCAATTCTCGCACTTACATGCATATGAATTTTTTGGGAGATGAGCTCAACGTCACTTATACTAAAGGACACAGAGCCTGTCAGCAGGTTTGCACAGACGTGATCCGCTGCCAATTTTTTACCTACTTTCCCCTCCAAGATTCATGCAATGAGGAAAGGTGAGATATATTTTTAAAAAAAAATGTTCAAAGATTGCTGAAATAATCTGTAGACTTGTTGAGGGGTTAATATATGTGTTCTGCATGAAAAAAAAATACAAACTGAATCTTTGCATTAATTCTTTGGCAGAAAGTGTGAATGTCACCTAAGGATGTCCTCGAATGGATCTCCAGTGGAAATAGTACATGGGCCAGGAAGGATCTCTGGATACTCACTAAGATTATGTAAAAAAAAAGCCAGTACTGGTAAGTAAAACTTCTTTCATGTCAAAGAGATGGTGTTTAACTGATTTCAAGGAAACCAAAAAACCAAAACCTCCTTTTTTTTTTTTTTTTAATGGGTTTCATTGAACTGATTGCATTGTCCCAATGGGATGCCTTGTGAAGTTAAAGGGTGTTCTGAAAAAGTGAAGTCGGCCAGATCTGCACATTGTAAACACCAACAGTAGCACTGTGAACTTGGTTTTAATAAACTTTATGATCATAAATCATGAAGGGATTACAATGTATCATGTATCACCTTTTTTGCAATAGATGGGCCCCTAGTCAGCGATCAGCAGTACTATAATCTTTATTTTTCATTGGTGAGTGCAAATTATCTTTAAGCACAGTTTTATTTCTATAGTGTGTATGCAGCATTCTGCAAGAACTATTAGGATCGTTGGAGGGACAGACTCTTCCCCTGGTGAATGGCCGTGGCAAGTCAGCTTGCACGTGAAGTTGTCTCGTCAGAGACACCTCTGCGGGGGCTCTATCATCAGCAACCGGTGGATTCTTACAGCTGCTCACTGCGTCATGAGGTGAGGCCTAAATGTAACTGTACAAATAAAACCAAAAATTTCATCCAGTGTGTGAGATAAGTTGAGATCTACCTTTCAGAAAAATAAAAATGAGGACTAGAATAAAATAAACTGTTTTAATGTAACCAAAAGGTTACTTTACATTACATTACCAACTTCTAAGGTAGACTATTCATATCCTTAACGTAAGTGGAACTCCATACTTTGTCCGTTTGTAACAAAGTACTATGTACTACTGGCACTAAATTATTTTAATGCATCTAGAAGATGAAATTCTAAAGCAGACACCAGATACCTACAGAAATGTAGACATTCTCATGCGATATAAGCTTCTTCTTGCTGTAATACCATATCATCTATCAAGGAAAATCTGTTGCCAGGTTGTTCCATTTCGTAAACGTCAAATGACTTATCTCAGAGATTCCCCCATGGCACTTAAGAAATGGTACTAATCTGATAGCTTCAGCAGCAGGGTGCTCAACAAGTTAATTTATTTGACCAGGACACAAAATAAATCTCTGTGGGGGTCCAGTTAGGCTGCTTTCTGGTACCTGAGCTACCTATCTCTGCATTACATGAAACATCCAGATCCCAATTGTCCTGGTTTTCCTTTAACAGGTTTTTTTTTTTCCAAATTCTATCAATCAGTCAATTAATACTCTATTTTTAATGTAGATTTCAGCTGTAAGAACAAATTTTAAGGCAGGCAATACCTAAGACATTGCTAGTTTGCACTGACACATATAGTCTGTATTGTTAATCAAATTACCATCAGATTCGGGTCATGAAATTACTTGTGAAGAGCTGATTTAATTGTCATGCAGATGATTAATTTCCTTTCTTAGATTGCCATCACCTGTAAAGTAGGTTATCCTGTCATTTACAGAGTGAAAAGTGTAAGGCTATAATGCAGTCTGATGGGAGAAGAGGGACAGGTAACAGATAAAATGCTTCAAAGAGGATGTTGACCCAGCAACACGGTCCAACATGAGGCTTTTTTAGTCACGCAGTGTAGTACCTTACCCATTATTGTTTTCATGTGGAATAGTATTGCCAATATTTTGCCTCCAGTGGCAAACTTTGTAAAAGTGATTAAACTCTCTAAAAAACCCTATATAAAAAATATTCTCTACCTGCTATCCAGTATAGAAGTTACCACTATTATAAAAGGCAAAAGGAGAAGATATGCTTGCAAAATAAAAATGAAAAAAATAGACTTTGTTAACTGGAAATTACTATGCCTAACTGATATTTATGAATTCATATATAAAATCTTCAAGGTTTTTGGAAAGTATATTCAAGACAAGTTTTGCATCTTCTTCACTGCATGTACCAAAACTTCTAGGTTGCCTTAATGGTAGAATATCACAATGAAATATCCCTTAAACTTACTCAGAGTAAAGTTGAAATCCTAAAGATCAACTGGAACTTTTCATATAGGTCTATGTTATTACACTTTCTAATCTGTACTTACACGGCTAGTGTCATTTTCCTAACAAATAAGTGTCAGAATACACTATACTTGAACTTGTATTCCCAACCCTGTTTTCATTACTAGGAAAGCTGTTGTGTTGGAATGAATGGAAAGAATCTCATTTACTACTTCAGGGCTTGCATTAGGCCCTTGAAAATTTAAAAAAAAAAAAAAAAGAGAGGAGAAAAAGAGAAAATAAAAGAAGGCAGAAGGGGAAGCAGCATGAAGAAAGACCAGGACAATGAGAGTCTGAACATGAAGGAGAGAGAAAACTGATACTGATGTGGGGATGAAAATAGGAATAGGGAGAGGAACAGAAAAAAGGAGAAGTGGAGGGAATGGACAAAATGAACCTTTTTTTAGTTTTGAGAGTGTGAAAATAAAAACTGGAGAGAATGACCTCAGTGCTGTTCACTGTAGACTCAGGAGTAACGGTAGATGTTGGCATCTGCACACAAACTCTAAATCAGTGCAAATCTTTTGCCACAGACTGACTGTTTGTCTTTTTCCCTCAGTCTTGAGAATCCCAACATTTGGCGTGTTTATGCTGGTATTTTAAAACAATCAGAAATAAATGAGGATACGCCCTTCTTCAAAGTGGAAGAGATTATTGTTCACCCTCAGTATAAATACGCACAGACTGGATATGACATTGCTTTAATGAAACTTGATAAGCCTATGAATTTTACTGGTATGTAGTGTATTTCAGAGGAATTCTGAATATGTGCAGGATGACACAGGGCTGGCATTGGTGTGGCAGTGCATGACACCTGGGCTGGCTTCCTTTAATATGCAGTTACTGGGGTTTGAGGAGAATCTCATTCTGTTGGCTTTGAAAAGAAAATGGGTGGCTTTTACTCATGTGACTGGAACCATATATAGAGTAAGGGACAAAGCATAACATGGAGGCTATCAACAGGGGTCATGTAGGTACGCCCAAAACCTTATTGTTGCAGTTGTCTCTGCTGGTCAAACTAAAATTTTTAATCATATTTTAGATCTTCAACTACCTATTTGCCTGCCATCAAAAGAAGATGCTAACATACTTTATACCGACTGTTGGGTAATCGGATGGGGTTACAGAAAAGAAAAAGGTACAGATAAATATTTAAACAGTGAGTTCTTGTATCTGCAAAATTCATGTGGCTAAAAAACCCCACCCCCCTCTTTTTTTTTTTTTTTTTTTTTAACAAACAAACAAACAAAACGCCCATCTTTTTTAAAAGAAAATTTGACTATGTTCTTGGCTACCATTATTGCTATCTGGACAGCACTGTAATATAATTCTTAATTAGAATCTTAAATATATCCTGTACAGCCCTCAAATACTTTTCCTCGGATTCTAGCTTAATCTATTGGCAAAACCCAGTACATATGTGGAATGCATGCTCCTTTTCATACTCTAAGCTGAAAAAAAGCCAACAGACTTATCACTGAACTCTGAGGTTTTGAATTACAGTCTGCACAGAACCCATGCTTTTTTTTTTAATGTGATTGTATTCATATGACTTGAGAAATTGGAGATTGAAGTATGTTGCTTTTATGATTCTGAAGGTTGATTATGAACAATGCCAGTGACTTTTGTGTTTTGATAGTAGATGGGATTTGAACTCCTCTGATTTTATGTGGAGGTAGGCCAAATAGCTGTTAATTATCAAAGTCTGTTTTTACATGTATTTATTTATTTATATTTTTGTATGTACCATTATGTGTGTGCGTGTATATATGTGTATATACATACACACACACCTATTTAAACAGCGTCCTTTCCTTTATACACCTTCCTATTTGAAAGTTAGAGTTTAATGTGAAACCTAACAAATTTAAGCAGATATTGTGTAGGGTAATTTCTTCTGTTAATTTCTAAGAAAAGCTGCTCTCAAATTCTCTTATTTACTGTATGTGCAAATTTCTCCATCCTATAAACTACTAGGGCGTGGAGCAGCACAGATTTGGTAACTGGGAGATTCCAAACCTGTTGTAACGCAGTACCAAGAAATAATTGTTAATAACACAAATCAGTTCTCTTAATGGGAGAGAGGTTCCAAGGGCCAATGTCCTGAAAGCCGTACTCATACGAGGATTCATTGCAAATTGCAAGGGAGTTTTGAAGCTTGCCCAGTCTTGAGACATAAAATGGCGTTATAAAAACATTCAAATTAGCAGGCAATTCACATTGTTTACTAACCCAAAAAAGGAAAATCAGTGTCATGAACATCTAACAACACTCTAAAAGCAGTGACCTCCAACTTTATAATATCACTGTTTGGGGATTTCTAGAGTTTAATTGTAACTTTTACTTTGCTAGAAGCAAACATTCTCTGTTCGTACCGCCTATTACATAGGTCGTGTAGAAGATATTCTTCAGAAGGCTACTGTTCCCCTCATGTCAAAAGAGGAATGCCAGGCAAGGTACCGGAAGCGCAAAATAGGTGACAAAGTGATCTGTGCTGGCTATGATGAAGGTGGAAGGGATGCTTGTAAGGTAATGAAAAGAAGTAGTATATAGTCATATATTCCAACCATTTGCTCAAATATATAATTGAATACTGTAATTATTTTTTAATTGCCATTAGAAAAATATGGTTATCAGTAGAGCTGTTGATTTACTTGTCACTTTTGCATGTCAAAAGCACTGAAAATCAAGGTATATGCAAAACATTTCTTATGTGACATCAAAATCTTTAGGGATAGATTCCATGGATGAGAAACTCTGAGTGTGTGTATATATATATCTCATCCATTTAGGGAATAAAATAGTATTCCTTTGGAGTATCAGAAATCCAAAGAGGCCAAGTATAGTATCTCAAAGCATTTCTCCAATAAAAGCAGATTTCCTGTGTGATGTTTTTATTTCTTGACATGAAATACAGTACATGAAAGCTTATTTTAAAGCATCCACTGTGTACAAACCAGAAGGGAGGATGCTAGCAATGCTATTAAAATGCATGAGGAATGGAAGGCTAAAGACAACCTGAGCAGACTGGTCTGTTCATTATTAGAATTGAAAATGTCACAACAGTGTGAGTTTTTCTCACCAAATCCTCTGCTTGAATGTAAGCTCACGCACCTCCATTAATTTAAATATTCTGAGATAATTTATGCAAGAAGAAAATAGTCTGATTAGTAAGATTAAATCCTGTACCAAATACAGTATTTTCACTTTAAGTATTTAACCGTTAACATTTTTATGTTAAAATGTTACTGTTACTATGATTGGTATTGAGTAATTAGGAATGAAAATACTTGGAGCTGGGAAGTAATTTTTCCTCTATGCCAATCAAGCTTTCTTTATCTGATACGGTGTACCAGAACATGGAGATGCTGTTTTATAAAAATAACACACTTGCTATTGTCTCAACAACTCATAACAGCTACACTAAAGAACCTTAGGTTCAGAAAGATCAGTTCAGAATAGGAAAAGAAAACAGAGAGGTGTTTTATCCTGAGGGGGACGGAGTCACTCAAACAAGATAAGTCACATACATAGAGAACTGAGGTTTGCATGCTAAAACCAAGGTCATAAGAGAAAACATGGGCAAATTTACTGTTTTTCTCACTTGCACAAGTAGTCTTCACTAGGTTTTAAATCACTGTATGTAGATTCAAAAAAAAAAGCCAGTAGTTTTGAACCTTCATGGGAAGTGGAAATTATTTGCAATGACTGGAAAGTAATTAGCAAGCAATTTACTAGAAAACCAGAAAACCTGCTTCAGTACCCTGTTAATTAGCCTTAAGCGAAAGTGATTGAAATCTAGGCAGTTATGCTGGGGTTAACACTGAATGATGCTGATTTTAATCAAGGCTTTCTTTGAGGGAGAAATACTGACGAGAGCTCTTCCTTTCGTGCTCTGTCTTTGTTCTGTGACACAGGGAGATTCAGGAGGGCCGCTGTCATGCAAACACGAGGAGGTGTGGTATCTGGTGGGCATCACCAGCTGGGGCGAAGGGTGCGCTCGCCCCAGGCAGCCGGGCGTCTACACAAAAGTTGCCGAGTATGCAGACTGGATTCTAGAAAAAACTACGTAACATGAGAGTTACCTACTGGCTCAAAGTGATGTCGTGGAATAATAACCCTAGAAGCAATGTGATGAAGTGTATTAACGGTTTTTAAATGGTGTTTCTTGTTAGCCTGGAATGTAAAAGGCTTGATTAAAAAAGTAGAAAAGCAGGAATGAATGAACTTTGCCATTACTAAATAAAAAGCAGTAATAAAAATAAACTCTGTGGTCACTGATTTGGCAGAAAAAAAGACTATGTCTGAACCATTGATTTCTTCTGTCTTTGCTAGCATAAAATGGGCGTGGATGAGGTTGCAGGGCATGTATGGACCTGGGAGCTTGATCCGTTGTCCGAACTTCGTTGAAATGGGCCAACCAGTTACAAACTTACTAAAGGGCTTGAGGAAGGGAAGCTGAGGCAGGGAGAAGCCTATACTGTTGTATAAACCTTGTTTCCTTAGGGAATTAGCCAAAAAAGTGGCAGTACTAACCGAGAAAACAAAACCAGAGGCTTTGGCAAGCTCTTCCGTAACAATTTTGCAAGTATGGTAACAGTGCTGTCTTTCGCTTATTCTAATTTCTGTGGAAAGTTTTGTGGTAAGAACGATAATGTGGGTCTACTTCCCTTGAAGCAGAATAGCCAGAAAGTCACTAAAAGAATCATCCCCTTTAGAGACATCATATGGCATTGGTCTTTGGCACAATATATGTTTATTTTCCAGATCCCTAGCTCTCCTTGCTTAAAGAAACATCTTTCTCCTTTTCCCTTTTCTCCTTTTTTCCTTTTATCCTTTCTCCTTATTTTGTGTCAGGTAGCAAATATGTTTTGCAGCCAAAATTAACACTAGTGTGAGAAACAGCAGTCAAAAATTTATCACTTTTCCATAGTAACAGGCAGCATTTCACACTGAATCAGAAAAGCAGGCACAGGACTTAACATTGTCTTTGCCAAACTTCATGAGCTTGTTTCCTAATCATCTACATTACCTCAATTGCTGAAAATATGTTCTAGAGCGCTACTCATAATTGCCACACCCCCACACTGGGTATGTTGTGGAGGTAAACAGCAGGACTGGCTTTACAAGTAAATGAGGTCATGAAAATTAGAAAATAAATATGTCAAATTTATGGGAGAAAACAATCAAGGTGCTGAAAATTACTTCTGCATTTAATCTTTTGATGCTTTATTTGCAAATAACACTGAGGAAAAATGTAATTCCACAACTACAAGCTTACAAACAGTTGTATCTCTGCCTAAGTGTCCAAAGAGCCCCTGGGGTCAGAGTGTGCAGTGTTAAGCTGACTGCAGTCAACATACTTGAAATTCCAAAGCTGTATTCAAAGGCTGGGGGTTTGGTTATGTTTGTTTCTTTTTAAAGAATCAAAATTCAAAGCAGGGATGAAAACAGTCCAAATGTAACAGGAGGAGAGAGGGAATGGTTCTTCTGGAGGCACATCTTGGGAAAGAAGGGCACTGCCTTCCCTCCACCCCGCAGCGGGCTCCTGGGGACAGGGGCTTGCATCGCTGGTGGTGCAGAGTGCTGAAGATCTCAGGCTTTGGGAATCCCCATGCAGGCTGTAGATGTTCAGAGAGCCAACAGGCAAAGTCTGGCATGTGGTGAGGGGATTGGATCAAGGGGGAGAGGGAAGGCATATCACTGTGCTGGGACTTTTTGCCAACACTGCAGAAGTGAAATAGGAGATAAAAGTGGGGGCTGATGTCGTTTTCATGCTCTGTTTAATCCACAACTGGTTTAAAATATCAGGAAACCTCAGATGTGTTGTCAAAAACCTAGAGAGTTAAATAAGGGACTGAGAAAGAGTAGGAAAAAATAGAAAACACAGCAAAAAAAAGAAAGATTCCTGGCATTCAAATGTGGTTCTGTCCTCATGGGGAAGGAATGAAGACAGCTGGAAAAGAGCTGCTGAAGAAACAAAGGAATTGCTTCAGTATGAAAACAGAGACTGAAACTCTCTAAAGAAGAATCATCAAGAGACCATCCGAAATACCCATCTGCCAATTCTCAAGCTGTGTATTTGCTAAAGAGCATATACAATGTCAAACTGATAACCTTTAATACTTTCTCATAATAATGCTGTCATCAGCTGCTTTTTCAAATGCAGATAAAATGCATGTGCTTTTTCTTGTTTGTTTTGTTTTGTGCTACAACTCTCCAAGTTGTGGCTACTGGAGTAATGAAGAGGAATGGCAGCTCAGCAGTGCTCTGTAGACCTCTGGAGCTCCATGTTTTGTTTCTCAGAGGTATACCTGGTGACAGCAATATGCCAAAGGAAACTTAGCTGTTCCTGTGGAAAGGATAAGGGATCTCAGTGACCACATATATCCTTCATGAGCAGCTGTTGATCAGATAAAATATCTTATTCCAATGTATTTTCACCTAGAGCAGATATTCTTCAGCAAAGTTTTGCATTAGTTTTCTGTTCATCCATAACAAATTCCTGATAGCTAAAAGTGAGTAACAGGAATAGATATTATGTGGAGAATGCAGGAGTTCCTGGTAGATATACAAAGTCCTTATGACTTTATTTAAGAAGAACTACATGAGGGAACGTCTGACCTTTCTGTGGATTTATACACCAGCGTAATATGCAATTCATTGAGACCTTTAGACTCATAGATAGAAATACATTGGTGTTATTATGTTGATTAGGCTTTCTGGTATCAATAGATAGCTTGCACTAAATGAGAGGCAGTTTATGACCTTTATTTAGTCTACCTTCTCCTCTACCTCTCTGGCAAAAAATAATTTTTAAAAACCAACAACCACAAAACCTATCTTAATCTCACTAAAGACAAGGCTGGCCTTATACTTTAAATCTGCCTCTGTTTATGTTGGTACAGAACATAAACACCAGTGCTTTAGTTGTTTTTTTGATTAATGGCTAGTGTCTCTAGTGGTGTCTTATATTCAGCTCTTTAGTTACACTGAAAATCAATAAAGCTTATAATCTTACTTACACTAGATAGGCAGAAATCTTGCAAGGGGCAAGCACCGCTGCTGATGTATTGTATGGCAGCATTAGTCTGTCCTGAGTTTTTGTACAAATAAGGTCCCTGATCCCAGAAATTTACAGTCTCGTTCAGGCACAGATGAAACACTTTATATGTTCTGTGATAGTCTGGAGAGCAATTAGTTCATCATAAAGTAAGGCATATGTGATGCTGCTCAAGTGGACTCTTTAACTTGTAATAGCCTTCTCTGTAGTCATTTTAATAGAATTGTAAACCAAACAAAACCAGCTTCCCATTAAACTGGCGAGGCAGTGTGTTTCCTACTACTGCTGATGCTTTGCCTAATGTCTGAGGCTGAAGTATGTCTTCTTGAAAGTGACCTGAGCTGGGAACAAGAAGACATGAAACCTCTTATTTCTTCTGCCTGGGAGAATTAAAAATTCTTACAGTGAAGATGTACAGAGGTCACCAAGTATGCCTATTTCCTCTGCTTCCCCAGCAGAGGGGAAAGGAGCAATTTGGTATAAGCTTTTAGTATAAGTTTTATTTGTTGTGTGAAAAATTATTATTCTGCTGTGATGAAAAATGCATCTCAGGTGCTGAAAAATAAGAAACTGGATGGAAAGAAAATAATTCATAGTGGTGGTCTTCATAGTAGGAGAACTCAGTTAAATTAAAATGTGGATTCTTATTCTCTGCCTAATTTCCAGTATGTATGGAGGATTCTTTGGAAAATTATTGCTAGCTTATTTTGTTTATGAAATATCTGCATTATAATATATTAAAAATGCATTTCCACTTCAAATAGAGGGCAACACTAATTCGCCTCTTTGAACAATAATAGCAGATATGAAATATTACATATTTATAGTCAAACATTTCCTGGAATAGTAAATTAATTGTTTTTCCTACGGTCTTTGTGTTGTAAATAATGTTATAGATATGTATAGATGTATTAGAGTTACTGTGGAGTGTTGTATGTTGCAAGAAATTTCTTCAGGAGAGTTATGCAGTGGAGATATAAACCAGTTGCTTTGCATCTTCTTCATGCTTCTTAATTTTCATAGGATCCTAGAAAAGAGATCTGGAGAAAGTCTTTAGAGATTAACTACTGCACCATCTTGCCTTCATGCACAATCAAGAACCTCTATATCATTAATGACTAGAGTTTCTCTAACCTCTAGCAACAGAGGTTCTACAGTCACCTTGTACAAGCTATTCCAGTGTGCAACGATCTTTACCGCTACAAAGCTTTTCCTTGTCACTGACTTAAATAATCTTTCCTGCAGTTTAATTCTAGTACTTCTTGCGCTACCTGCCATGGAAATGGAAAATGGGGAGCAGGGAGGTTAGGTTTTTGTTGTTGCTGTTTTTTTCATTTTCTGTAGTCACCCTTCATACATTTGATCCTTTTTTCATTCCACAATGTAATGTTAGCCAATGTTTCATCAGTTCCTACATTTTTGTTAGCTGGTTTGTTTGTAAAGACCAGGAATTGGGGATGACGACGCTGAAGGAAGAGAACTATAGGCACAGGGCATGTGAGAAGAGATTAAAAGGAGCTGACAGGAACTAAAGCTTGAAGTGAAGTTATTGAGAGAAGAGTTGGAACAAACAAAACAAGAATCAGTGCAAGATGGAAAAAAGACCAGCCCAAATGCTAAGTACAGATCTGAAAACATGATGGAGCACCTAGATATCCCTTCCACGTCCACACAACCATACTCCAGGACCTGAAGATTAATGAGGTATGGTGCAGAAATGGGCTAATTAGCTCTTTGTGTGCTAGGAAGTTGTAGAGTCGGCTGAAGTGCGGTGCTGCCCTAACATGACTGTGCTGCACTCTAGGCCTGAGCTTATTGCCACACACCTCTCTGCTATGATTTGCTGCTCTGCATGTGCGTAGCAGCCCAAACTGTGTACGTACTTCCACTCCTTCCTCCACTGATCTTACCATCTGCTAGATTTTGTCTCCTGATTATCTCCTTACTCATTTTTGCCCCCAAAAGTCACGTGTGGTGATGTGAAGAATGGTCTGATTTTAATTATCATAGGAGATCTGAAGAAATCACTATTCTGGGGTGTTAATGGGTGATGTGGCCTCCCTGAGATTTATTGCATTGCATGTTCCTAGTACAGCACCGCTCTTTCAATCATTCCTGTTGGCTGAGTGCTGCTTATGGAAAGGTGTTTCTTGTGGAAACACCATGTATAGCACTCCTGAAGATTTTCTGTTTCTGCGCTGTGATTCCCTTGTCCTGTGCATGGTTCACCATTTAAGAACTTTAAGCAAGAGTACTTTAGTTTTGAACTTGTGTCCAACACATTGAGTAGGGAACAAGGCATACTCAACAGATGACCCAATGGGACTGAGGGAGGAGGGAGGAGCAGTGACATCCCATGGGGGACAGGGGGAAGCTGTAGAAGGGGAAAGACAAAGGTATATTGGCTTTAGAGCTGCTTCTCTCTTCTGGGCTTCCTGGGATTTGGCTGTTTTGGCAGATGACTTGAAGCCATAAACTCGTGGGCGATCACTGAAGGCAGCTACTTTTCTGAACTCTTTTGTTGGAAAAACTGTAGTGAACAGTTAATAAACAGTTAATAAAACATTTGCATGGTTCACATTGGATGAGTTCACATAATCCAAAACTTTGGACTTCAAAGGGTCCAAAACTTTCAGATGGGCAGAATGGGCTGGTGGGAGCACTGAAATAACTATAAACATGGAAAAGGAATGGAATAAAGCGGTTGTATATTTCGTTCCAGTAAAGGTATTGTGCTTATCTACAGAAAGGTTTGTATGGCTCTCAGTAAGCCTCTGATTTCTTTAACATTCACTGCAAGTTCAGCTAAAATTTCAGAGAAAAAAAGACGTGTTTTCTTGTATTCTAAAGTAACGTTCAGTGGTTTTGTCACTAGGTGGCACTTTTGCTCTAATTTGTCATGTGTTTGATAGCTATGGTGAGAAAAGGAACTTGTTCTTGTATAGCTTTGATAAGAGTAAGTATGATTAGTAAATCTCAAAATTATATTTTCATTCCTATAGCTCATAAATAATAGTAAATAATTAAATTAGAATCTTCATTTGTAGATCTCAGTGAGTTCAAAGACAGTGGATATGTTTAGCTCCACTTTTCTGCACGGCACAGGGACATTAAGAGACAGTAGGACATGAAGGCTGACAAAATCAAGCTCAGCAAGTGCTATTTGCCCACAGCTCCCTGCCTGTGAAACCCTATGGTATTTAACATTTTAATAAATATGCATCAAAACCATTGAAAATGACTGCCAAGGCCCTGAGCACATCGGCTCACTCTGGGGGGCTTGGCTTGAGGCCAGCTTGGGCATGGTGTGATTGTCTGGTTCTGAATCAGGGAGCTGGAGGAAACCTCAGCTTGGGGAGCTACGTGTGAGCCTGGCCCTCACACCCTACTGCACGTTATAATCTTAACGCAAATTTAGGCTGTACCTTAATAATATATGACTGGTTCTTACCACCAAAAATATGACTAACTATTAATAATTTCTCCGGCAGATTTCCTTGTCTGGAAAAATCTGTAGTGAGATTGTCTGAAATGGATAAATCGTGCAGGATTGGGCAGAGATGAAAATCTGAATTGTTAGTCTCCAGCATTTGCTCTGGACACAACCAAAGGGGACCATGCAGAATGATCTCCCAGGTACTACAGGTTCTTGAGAAGCAGAAGAGTAAATAATATCTTGCTGTTCTACTACAACTCTAACGTCTCAAAGTGGTCATTGATCTCAGTAAAGATTACACCAGTCAAGCAGGAGGAGAGAGAGGTTCTTTATGTGCATCAGTGAACTGATGAGGTAAACAAACCAAAGATTTGGAGATATTTGTATATTAAAGAAGATCTAATGACCTTAAGTTACAGCAAGAAGAATGCTGAGGAAAACTGCCTGGAGTAGAGAGAGCGAAGCAGTGGGTAGGGGACAGTCAAAGATATTGTGGAACTTCCATCACTGGAAGTATTTAGGGCTACGTTACATTGACGCGTAACTAGCCCTGCCTTGCTCAAGGGAGGTGGACTGGACAATCTTCCTTCCAGCCGCTGCCTGTGATCAACAGCAGCAATACAAAATCATGGGTTTGGTTTTTTTCTATAATACAGGTGGCTTTTCAAACATGAAATATCATCAGAAGAATATTTGTTTGTTTGTTTTTCTTACCCATTCTTTAGCTAGTTCAGTCCTTTTATTTTCCTGCAAACAACAGAATTCTTTATTATGGACTTATTTTCCTTCCCTGCAGTTTTGTTTGTTTAGAAAGCTCAAGTCCATTTAAAATCATAATAGTGAAAGGAATCAAGAAAAATCAGAAGATAAAATACACCTAAACATGACTGATATAAAGACATGAGTTAGTTGTACCAGCCTGGTAAATGTGACTTTTTTTGCCATTACCAGGAGAAAGCACCAGGCTTTGCACTGACCTGGCAGCGCAGGGACTCAGCACTTGTCTGCGCCTGGGCCTGAGCTGGTTGTAGCTTGGTTTAACGGTTGTGCAGTGGTCAGTGACTGCTGCCTGACCTGTTTTAGCCTGAGCGATGGGAAACCGTGTGTGGTAAAGGCCAAAGGGAAGCAGTGGGTGACAAAAAACAGGCCCCTGGGGTAACAGGGCTAGGGGGGCATCTTTCAAACTTCAGCTGGGAAGCAATGAGGAAGAAGCAGACTGTGATAAAAGCATAAAAGGATAACTTCAAGTGGATTTTTGGGATCCCCATCATGAACTGCATACTCCTCCCAGTGAAGGACTGAGGATGCTGATGGTTGCTGTACACAGAACACCCCAACACCTCCCCTCCCACCAAGATCCTCTCAAGGAAGCCTGAAACCATTGACTTTAGGACTCAAGGGGACATGGGAAGAGTAAGCACACACCAGAGAAAAGTGGTACGTAGTAGGAAAGGCCATTTTCTTTCTATAGCAATTTTTCCTGTATTATTAATGAAGCTTTTCTGTGTTAATTAGGCAACGTGGATTAGCTGGACTAGCAATAAATTTTGAATGTGCATGTGGTGCATTCCCTTTTGCCCGCAAGAAGATTTTTTCAGTGTGACATAAAGTAAATGGAGATTTACCTTGGGTTATGGAGGCATGCAAGGAAAAAATAGAAAACCATCCCAAGGTGGTAGCAGAACTTCAGTTTGGAGTATTGTCAGCCATTGATTGAAAACCAAGAAAACCACTCCTTTTGCAACTCTTTCTGTTGTTTCTGAACTCTTATGTTACTCTGCATAATACAATGGAAACTCATCTCAGTTAGCCTCCAGGCGCTACCTAATGAAAAAACATTGGCAAAATAAATAACTCATAGTGTCCTCATAAGTACAGTTGATATCGACGTACAAAGATTTTGTACTCAGTTGATATTGATTATTTTTTAATTTTCTACAGAATGCTCTGTATTTGATATTCCTTTTAAAGCTGCAGCTACTAGATTCATAGGCCTGGGTAAGAAGGTCACCTTTATACATAGAAAGTACATTTCTGTCTCTTGTGGTTCCAGGGAAAAAAGCTGAAAAACATCACCTATGGCCATCCTAGAGGCTTACAAGCTACCATTAGTAGTTGTAAGCAGTTTTTCTGAACAAAAATCCTCCTGATATTAAGGCTTTTTTCATTATTTTCAGAGATCTGACTCACAGCTGTCACGCGTGTGGCACTGACAATACTATGTAAACCTTCAGACAAGATGAAGGGTAAACCTCCTGAACTAAAAATGTAGGCCAAATGTTCCACCAGAACTCAAATTCAGCAAAATCTGACCTGAACTTCTTGCATTCCCTTTTATCTATAACACAGACTTTTGTAAATGATTTAAGTCATTGACATTGATTCCTCAAACGTCAATGTGCACTGCTCCAAACCTGAGAGCTCCCTTGGTAGACAGGCCACAGATGATATGCCAGGACTTGGTGTTACTTCTGCATTCCAGAAGTGAACTTTCTGTATCAACACTATCCAGACCTACAGATATAGATAAAATTACCCTGGGAGAAACACACTTGGAAAAGAGATGGGTAGGGTAATCTTGCAATTAAAACTGGCGTTTGAAAGAGCTGATTATTTGGAGCATGTCACTTTTTCTTTCTTTGCCTCAAGACTATCACTTATGATGCCTCTCTACACTTCTTTGCTCTGGTCTGACTAGGGGAATTCTCCAAAATAAATAATAATAATAGTGTTTTATCATTAGGAAATTATAGCAATGTTTTCAGCTGCTGTTTCTGTGCTGTGATTGATGGAGAGAATCCCAATTGTGGTGTTTCATGGACGCACTTACAACACTGTGATGACCATCTACAGTACTTTAGGGCAGACAAGATTATAGAGAGATAACTCATGTTTCCTAAATGCATTGTCTGGACACAAGGGATGCCCACGGCAAAATGACTCATGCCTGCCTGGTGAGTGAGACATTTATTTTTCAATGAGTTTCTTTCAGAACCTTATTACTTGCAGTCGTACGTGGCATCAAAGCAGCCTATTTTTTGGTGTATGTTTTGATGCAGTGCAAAAGGTTACTTTATAACACATCTAACACATGCCATTTGATCTATTCAACCACAAATCTAGGTTATGCTCTAAGAAATCAATGGGAAGGATTTAGTAAGCTGTTAAGAAAGTAATTTCTTGGTAGTACTAAGTGTTGCAGGATAACCAGCCATTATGAATGTACTAAGCTTAACTGTTGGGCTTGACCTCATATGGGGGAAATTTCCCCATACCTGAAGAAATCTAGATCTGGACCTGACTTGGGTACTCCGTGGGTAGAACTCACTTCACTAACTCTCACCACTTTGATTCTTGTTTTGTTCATCTCTAGTTACAGCATTACAAAATGTTTTAAGGTCAGCTTGATGGGCAGTGAAGGGCTTTTGATGGGGTAAAAATGAGGTTTCAAATTATATTTCCTTAAGATAGATTGCAGGAACAAAAGAAACAAGTAAATTTTCTAGACCTTCATAAAATAGGTGATACTACAGTGAAACGAATTATATCTATGTAGATGAGAGGGAAGTGACAGAAGAATGTAGAGGAAAAATGATCAAGTTTTTCATATGCATGTGTTGGTTTCTTTTTCAGAATATAAAATAGCTAGTCCACATGTTTGTTTTGGGGTTTTTTGGGGGGAAATAGGATAAGAATGTACAGTAAACTATCAGTACTAAAATCAGCTGCTGGCACTTTACTGAGGTGTAATGCTGAGATGGATAGTGGACTTGTATTTCAGATGCTGTGATCAGTTTTGCAAATAATAGGTCTGCTGTTTTGTTCAGTGTTGCTTATGCATCTTCTTTGTAATGTACAGTCAACAGACATTTTTGACTGGTTGGGACCATTCCATTTTCCGTTTCATTAAGGTTTAGTGTATGAAACGTTCCCCATGAATCAAAGGCTTTTCTAAGCATGGTAGAGGCAGCAAAGGGGTTATGGCAATTTGTAGAATGAATGCATAGCCCAGACAGCTTTATAACAGCTATGGACCAATTTTGCTTTGAGACTACCTATTAAATTTATTAGGACATGAGAAATACAAAGGGGAAAAAATCTCTAAGTAAAGACTAAGTACCCAGAGAGATGTTAGTCAAATTAGCATACCCGATAACTCTTCTGGACATGGCATTGTAAGAGCTTTTGCTGTTGTGTTCTGCAGTTACGCTAGTAAGGCAGAGAGTAAACAAACATAAAATAAAGTGGATTTTTGGATATTCTTTATTTTAGACTGCAAACTTTTCTAATGAAGATTACAACATTTTCTTTAAGTATATTAAGAATGTATTCATTTGATATGAAGTTGGTTTTCTTAACATTTGAGCTCAGTTTTATTTTAACAAGTTTTAATTTTTCAGGCCACTGGACAAATCAAACCATTGAAAAAACATCATTATTTATTTTTGAAAATTTTGATGGCATTCATTCAATTCTCATGATTAAATGCAGATTTACTTGTACAAAGACTCTAAGTAAAAAGAAATTGGAATGTTTTGATTCATAAACATGATTTTTAAAAAAAATTTTGTCCATTTTACTCTAGTTTTTTTGGCTGAAACAATTGGATGGATTTAACCCCCCCCCCCCTTAAAAAAAAAAAAAAAAAAGGAGCACCTGACTATGTACTTTCTAGTATAGGAAATATTTGACATTTTGAAAATGCCATCCAAATCTTGTTTTAAATCCACTTTGGCAAACTTCCATTATTACTCAAATGTTAATTTTTTTGTCGTATCCATAAGTCTCAAGCAAGCACATCTGGCATACATATGAGGCCTCTAAGGGGTAAAAAGAAACCCTGAATTTTCAATCATAACATGGCGTTATAAATGCCAAACATTTCCGAATGCCTTACCACAAAGCAGCTACCCATTGATGGGGGTTAGCCTCTCGCTTGTGGATTATCTCACAGCCTCCTTGAGAACAGCTCTCACCCGAGGCATGGAAGGCATAGACAGTGATGCTATTGACAGCTGACTTCTGGCAAATGGGAAAAAAAAAAAAGGCCACACCTGGGTGATGTGTGTGGAAAGTCAGATTCTCAGTGTGTCTGCCAGATCTCAGCTTTGACTACATAGTTTTTATTTGGTAAATAGGATTCTTAAGCCGTTGTGGTCTCTGGTAAGCTCCTCCTTCACTCTGTATTGCATGCAGTTGTAAGAATACAAGCCTAGATAACCACATTAAATAACCTTTCAATCTTCTACGCTTTTATTTATCATCACTTTGTCTCCTGGCACCAGTGTCCTCACCTCAAAGACCATTTTTTATGTTATCAGAAATGTTCTTTATACCAGCAAGGCTAAGTTGCTTTCTCCCTACTGTATAAATTTACAGAGAAAATAAACAGCATACCAAAAATCTTTGTGTGAGAGGATTAAATAAGTATCTGCTGGAATAATTATTTGTTAAAGATGAAATGGGAGGTTGGGAGACCTCTTTGACCTCAGGGAAGGACTTAGAAGAAACTGGAGGATGTGCTGGTGCTAAGCAGTACACGTAGAAAGACCGGCCCTTCCAGTGCAATTTTAAACTGTAGAAAAGATTAAAATTTATGGCTCAAGGGAAGATTGATGAAAGAGCTTACAGAAAAAAATTACTGATGAGAAAAAAGAAGAGGGATAGACTGGGAGAGCTAAATATACTTTGGCAGTTGAAGCATGCAAACATACAATAAGGCAAGCAAGAGGAGAAAATGAAGTACTGCTGACTTTTGGACTTTTAGCTATTCCATAAGTATGAGAAAAAGCAATACTTTAAAAAGAGAGGAAATACAAAGGCCTGATTCTGTCCCTCAGCACTATAAGGTAATATACATAAATATATAATACAGAGAGAAAATGACAGAGTAGCGGTACAAATTATACTTTGCTGATGGATGTTCAAAGTTCAAGGAAGCACACTAAAGAGCACAGCCATTTGTGGTTACTCTGGCACTTTTTTGAAGTATACAGATGCCACCTTGAACTGTCCCAGCTATATTTCAGCCAGGGCAACATTTACATTCTCCTCATCTACCTTTTACTTGCAGTTTCTCCTGAAGATTTTTCCTTTTCTTTCCTGTCTGAAAAACAGCCTTGAGATGTTGCAAGAATGAAATGGATGTCGTGGCCTCTCAACCCTGAGGGTCAGAGCATTTCAGACATGGCTGAGATGATCCATACACATTAAGCAAAAAATTCCAGCTGGAGTGAACTCAGAGGTAAAGTCTTATGACCATAAAAGTAGCTGACGCTGAGTTGAACAGCTTGGGACTCACTACAAGGAAAGGGAAATTCTGGTCCTCTTCAAGTCGGCGGGTAGTTCACCTCTCCCTTCAGTGAGGCCAGAGCTTCTCTTATTAGGATATTATCCTGTATCTTCTCTATGCTGTACCTTCAGGGCTGCAAAGCGGCATCAACAGAATGATTTGTAAAAGCTCTGCTGTATCACAGGAGAGGGATGCGGGCTGTGTTCCTGTAAGTCATCCCTGAGCCAGGTCTGTGTGAGCTGGCATGTCTGGGTGGTGCTGCTGGCTGTCCAGTGTGCTGCAAAGGTGCTGCCTGGGGTCCAGGAGCAATTTACTGCTCTTCCAGAGTAAATTAGCTCTGCTGAATAGGAAGGCTAATCAGCCTGGAATCAGCATAGTCCTAATGCAACAGAGTTCTTGCTCTTTTTGTTTTGTTTTGGTGTTTTTTCAGAGCTTGGGTGCTTATTCATGGCGCTAAATCGCACCGTACAGGCATGCCTACAAAGCAGAACCTTCCCCACTGCCTACACAAGTAACCAGGAGCTGCGCTTGGTAAGTGTCTCTCTTCATTCCTCAGTGGTTTTATCAGTTGTCTTTCTCAGCACATGAACTTTCATCATTACTTATTCAGCAGAGCTTCTGTCTTTCATCTGACCTTGTCTGTGTTGGCTGAGGACGTTGGATGTTCATTTAGCTGAATGAGCGTTTGTTAGCTGTTACAGTACATTTAAGTGCAAGAAACATTTTTAAGAATTCAGAGAGGCATGAATTAAATCTGTTCCTGGGTGATATAGCATGTGTCCTCAGATAGACATCTTTTATATCTTCTGTTCTTGATAGCCTAACTTGCCTTTGGAAATCAGAGAAATTTATATCAATGGCCATGTACCTGACTACAGAGGAACTAGCTCTATTTCACCAGGATAGATTAATAGTACTGTAAAGTAAACTTTAAAAGTCTGTGCTAGAGTAAACACTTCACTAGATATGGTATAACTTTTATCTAATGGGTATTAACTCAAAGTCTCCACAGCTCCCCAAGGGATTTTATGTATCTGACCTAGAACAGCCATCTTCTCTGAAAACCTGACTTCAGAGATTTTCCTTTGTGGGTGGGATGACTGTTAAAAACTTTCCTGAGGTTTAATGCGTCATTAAAAGTAATGCTGCATGTATCAAGACTACCTAATCTTCAAAAGCATGAAGAAACATTGAATAAGACAGAGAGTCCTTGGACTTGAGACTAGGACCAGGTCTTGAGTAGGTGGGAGGGGAATGGTTGGTCCTCAGGTCTCACCCTGACACAGGCTGAACCTGGGCTGTGCTTCCCGAATGTGGGAGCTTGGAAGTGCTTGTGGGTCCCTCAGCTCTGATGTAATACTTACTTTACAGGCTTATCCTTTACCTATTCTTACGCCTAAAGAAGTTTGTGTGCTAAAGAGAAAAAACAAAAAAAAAATTATGAGACTTATGATAATTTCATGAGATTTAGCAGTACTGAAATTAGTTTTAGAACATAAAATTGTGAAACCTGGATGTTTTTGAGGGCTTTTTGGTGAATTCATTTCACTAAGCATGCTTAAAGATAATTAATAATCAAATTCAGAAATGTAACATTTACGATAGTATTAGAAAGAAATCCTAAAGATTTATTTGGTTACAAGACTATGTGAGTTATCAGGTGATTACTTTTTAAGCTTCATTGGAACAGTGGCTTAGTCTGGAAAAACTCATCACACAGGTGTTCTCATTCTATATTCTTAAAAACTACATTTTGAACAGTGTTCTTAGCACTGCTGTAATGCCTTGTTTAAAGCTATTTTCCTCTAATAGATGCCTTGGAAATAACCACCTCAGTAAAAAGACCTGAAGCATAAATTATTGGTCTTTAAACTATTTGAATGTAGGGATCTTTTTAAAATATATTACACATTAATATCAGACTGATTTTTAAATACCCACCAATTTTGGATGGCTTATTTATGCCTGTTTACTTCTTGAGAGTTTTTCAAAGGCTTTTTGAAGCTTTTGGGGATCCTTATTACTTTTCACAGCAAATGATTGTAAATACCTCAGTAAATGTAGCAATAGCCAATGTGACACACGATACAAGTTGTAACTTCAAGGTATGCTACACCTTACAACTATTTAGTTTTCTCAGTGAAAGTACTTTGTCCCCTCTCCCCCCCTTTTTTTTTATCAGGGCCATACTCTTAATATCACCTATCCCCATCTCTGTCAGTTCTGTCTGCACATTTCAGCTTTCGAAATTGCTTCATCATTTTAAACAAAAATTGTGTTTCTTGTCAAAAAGTCTCCATCTTTTCTTAGTCCTCCAAAGAGGGTTTTATTTTTTAAGAAAGCTCTACCACTGTAGTGCTAAAAAAGAAAATCCTTTTGAGTAACTTTTCTCCTAGAAGAATTACAGAGGCAATTGCATGAACATTGGAAAAAAGATTGGCACCTCTCTCCCCTGATTTCCCCCCCTTCTCTGCACAACCCTGTGGCTTGCAGCATATCTGACATCCTGGTGACATTTGTACGGGCACACAGGACCCAGCAGCATAAGCACTGAGTTACCTTCCCATCTCTAACCGTCAACATGATAATAAGAGATATGAAGGATAATACAAAAAATATTGGGTGCCAGGACTGGAAATCAAAGTGATTCCAAAGGATGTATTTGGTTTGCTTTGTTATCTTTATATAAATCTGCATGTACCAAAAGATACACAAAATCCAAACCCAGTGTTTTTCAGAACAAGCAATGGATTATGTGTGTGTTGGCTGTTCTTTCTGTCACGTAAGACCCATGGACAAACAGCAGCTATAAAAAGCACTGAAAAAGAGGTCCTGGATAGGTATGGGTTTTTGGTTTTGTGTTTGCTCATGTGAGTGTTTGTTTTTGTAAATGAAGTCTTGCATCGGCCAATCGTGAGTTAAGCAGCCTGCTTTTTTCCAAAGTCTTTCTGATCACATGAGGAACCCAGATGGCAATTCTTAGTGCAATAATTTAATTCTCACTACTTAGATATCTGTTTCCCTTACAAATCCCTGGGAATTATAGACTGTGCAATTAGTCTCTTTGAATCTTCCCCAGCTACACGGTACAAAAAGCTGTCCTTCCACTAATGAATTCACATTTTATTTGCCAAATGTGGGATCATATCTGAATTGCAATTAAGCATGTTTACTTAGAAAGGAGTAGTTGTATTCACCCAGCTATCTATTTACACATACATACAGGAAGACACAGACCTTCTTTCCTTTTTACTGTCTATCGTGCCTTGGGTTCCTAGGTTTCTTTCATTGACAGTGGAAGAAACAGACAGTTACAAATTTAAAATATCAGTATAAAGTAGAAGTGAAAGAAAATGTGATAGGCATAAAACATAGTTTTCCTTCTAGTTCATGTTAGTTAGTTAGAAATTTTTGCTCCTAGACTTTTCTTTAAAAAGTTCTGGTAAACGTCTGTGGAGGTCCAGTTCTGTGGCTCTGCTTCAAAGTCCTGCTCTGGCTCTGCGGTCCCACCTCCACGATGGAGGCTGTGTTGTGAGCAGCATCGAGGGAGAGTGGTGAGATGAAAACAAGAAGACAGAGGCAGAAAAAAAAAAAGGTAGCAGCGGGGTCTGGGTGGGCTCAGGGTTGTGTAAGTGGGGAACTGAGATCTGAGTGGTCAGAGGTGGGGTGACTATTGTCTGAAGATTGTTGTTCTGGTAACTGGCTGTTCAGTTGCTTCACTGGGCTGAAACTCGTTATTTGTAGTACTTAGCCACTGTGTAAAACATGTATCTTATTATCCTGGGAATCACTCAGGAATCAGATGTGCATGTTTCTCATGAAATGTGGGGGTTATGTCAGGTCTTTGGAACTGAGGGAAAAAATACTCGTTTTTTATTTTTGGAAAGTTAATCACGCATTATGGTGACAACAGAACTGCTTTGAGTAAAGCTGTAAGAATAACTGGTTTTATCCCTTGGCAGATGAACCAAACTTAAAAGAATATTCAGGTCAAACTTCAGTGCAAATTTAGCAAGTTTCTTTGGTAAATCAAATATGTTTCATTTTCATGCTGTCCATTTTTAACCAAATATGGAAAAAAACCAGTTGGATCCAAAAGGATAAGTTGCTGAGGAAAGCTGCTGACCTTTCACAGAACAGGGAGGACCAGAGACCTGACCTTCTTCGAAAGGCTCCCATATCATTAAACATCATCAGAGTAGGACTCTCTCCGTCACCTCAAGCACATGCTACATGATATAAATAAGGGCATTGCAGGGAGGAGTTAGAAAACCTGATTAAAGCTCTTGCCTGTGGCCTGACTTGGTATGCTTTTTATGTTCTTATCTCTGAGTTTGAACAGATAATAACACTGCACTCACGTCTTGTGTTACGTCATTATCCCCAATTGGCTTGTGTGCAAGTGTCCTATTCTAGTGAACGAAGCTTAGAGTGATATTGAATATAAGCAGGAGAAGAGTTTAGGGGAAGAATTCTTCCTGTCTTATGGCGTTTCTGGCTTATGGTGTTCCTCATTGTTTTTTAGTTCAGTTTTAATAAAGTTTTAAGCATTTCTACAAGCATTTAAGCTCCTAAATCTGTAGAATTTATAATTTCTTCTAATGAAATTGAAGAAATATTGTTCTTATAGTCTCAAAGAATTTTTTTCAATGTTTTCCTGAAGTGAAAGAAACACAGTGTTATTTTTCACAAGCACTTAATGGTTATAGATGCATTCACCTTAAACTGTGTCATCTTCTTCAAAACTATTTTATGACCAATTTCAGTTCCCTGGGAATCATGCATTCAGTATTATATCAAGTTTTGTAATTTGTGAAGTCTTTAGTTAATATGTGAAAAGAAAGAAGGCATTTCATTTTGTAATAAGAATTTTCACTTGCTTTGTGGAAAAAAATCCAATGTCCTGTTAATCCTGGAAGTGCTGTTTCTGTTCACAGCCTGGTGAAACAGCTTCAGATTTATTTCATACCTCACAGGCACAGCCGAAGTGTTAAGACCAGAGGAGCAACCATCTTATTCAGTTGGGCTCAGCCTGTCTCAACTGCTATATCAGGGATACGAAGTGGCTGCCGCTTGGACTGTCTGTGTTGGGACTGAGCAATAACACATTTTCTCAGGCAGCTGCAGTAGTTTGGATAATGAACTGCTCCATTTTTGAGAATCAGCAGGGAAGGAATCTAAATACTAGTTTTACAGTAGATTTTTTTATGGAGGAAGAATCTTGCCTTAACTGCTTTCTTGGACTTTAGATGGAGTTCCCAATTCTGTGTCATATTGCATCTGTCATTTTTCGCACAACAAAGCATGAGAGAAGGAGAAAGTGAATCCCACAACTTTTACCTTAGCAGTCTTGAGGAACCATGGCCTGGAGATTTTAGGAAAAGCAGATTCTAAGATTCTCAGCCACTCAGCCTAGCAAATGTAAAATTGTCTGGACTAACCTCACACTTTTCAGTCTAGGTGCTTTCAGGACTGACCGCACAGTTGAGTTTCAAAGGGAGTGTAGCTTAGACCTTTATGAACAGCATAGCTCACAGCACAAAGCTCTCTGAACTTTTCCTTGTTGCGTTAAACGTTCCTTCTGACCTCCTCTCCAAGGCTCTGGATTCAGCAGCTTCTGCTCTATTTTATTCCTTGCTACTTCTCTGTCTGTTTTGCAACAGAGAGGAGACAGTCCTAACCTTTGAGGATACCTTTGTGCTACTATGTGGTGTTAACAAAATGTATTTGTGGATGCATTGTGGATGCCCCATCCCTGGAATTGTTCAAGGCCAGGTTGGATGGGGCTTTGAACAACCTGGTCTAGTGGAAGGTGTCCCTGCCCATGGCAGGGGGGTTGAAACTAGATGATCTTTAAGGTCCCTTCCAACACAAACCATTCTATGATTCTATGATACTACGATTTTAAATATTGCAAAATTACATATTGGGTGTGTCTGGATTGCTGGTCACTGACTGGAAATAATATTGCACAAAAGGTAGTAAAGGAAGGACGTGTGTTCACAGTTTTAAGTATTAGGAAGTGCCTAAGCTGTGGGGGTCATTGACTTGAAGATATTAAACCATTACCATTTACAGAATTTCTTCCGTGACAAGGGAGAAGATAGTCAAGCTAGAGGTCAAATCCTACCTTCTCCTGGAGGTAGGATTTTGACTCAGGACATTACCTG
Source organism: Fregata magnificens (assembly GCA_013389945.1). Taxonomy (NCBI): domain Eukaryota; kingdom Metazoa; phylum Chordata; class Aves; order Suliformes; family Fregatidae; genus Fregata; species Fregata magnificens. The sequence goes on along the minus strand of WAAD01034520.1, from coordinate 38,227 downwards.
GGGAAACAGAGCGCTCTCTGTTGTGGCTCACTCTCTCTAACACTAGGTCAAGTGGTGCTCTGACTTCCAGCTGTGTGGAGAGAGGTGAGGATCAAAGGAAACAGAAGGGTTTGCAACAAAGATGGACAGGGTCTAGCACATAAAGCTGACACAAAGCCAGGATCAGGAGGAAACTTAAGCTTGAGGTTTTGAAATTCTTGTTTTATCTGACTATTTTTAAGGCTTGCGTGGTTTAAAACAAGCTTTAGTTGACTTTCCTGGAAAAAGAAGCTTCTTGGTTTGATCCCTAGGTGGTCAGAGTGCTACTTCTGGATATTGGAGAGGAAAGCAAAGGTGACATTTTTCTGTGAAGATTAAAACATATTCAGTATATAATCCAACTCTGACAAAAGCCGGCAGAATGCGTCACTTTCAGGCCAAGACTTTTTCTGCCCCTGCATCAGAGAGAAAAATAATGGCAAATTTTATAGTACCGCCTCTTTTCCCTACATGAGAATTATCTGAAACCTCCCCCGTGAAGAAGCATCATGCTGTTTTCTCAGTTATAGGCACAATGCATGAAGGATTTAACAATGACAAATTTAGCCCTCTAGGTCATTTCTGGTATGAATGCTCTAAAATTCATAAAGTGCCAGGGAAGACTTTCGCTTAGTGCTAATTTGAACCATCGATAGATGAAATATTCAAAATGCGTGTAACACTTAAGACTATAAGTGTTGACTTGAATGATTAAAAAACCTAAAGCAACTCTAATTAAAGTTTAATAATTCATAGGCTGCAATATGAAACAACAAGTTTTTTCATTTTGTAATTTTCCATTAAATTAATTGTGGTAAGAAATGGCAGTTCCCAAAACGGTAAGTACATAGAATCTCAGCCAGTACTGATACGCGCACTTTCAATTCATTTCAAGTAATTAAGAATATTTATGCAAGAGTAGGGCAGTGAGGAATCAATTTAAGTAAAGCACTCTGTTGAATAACTGTGTGCTTAAGGTTAAGCAAGTATCTAAATATTTGCTGCATCGAGACCAAAGGACATAAGGAGGTATTTGATGCTGATCTTCAGTGTAGAATCTAAGAAAGTAGCCTTTGCTGCAGGAAGAAAAAGAGGGGCTATTTTTGCACCCCACTCCCCTTCCCCAGTGGCTTGATTTTATTCAGTGCAAGTCACCTTGCAGTGCAGGCTGTTCCCTGCAGGTTTTGTGGAATTGTGATGCTCATGCTCTGTATCCTGATTAAAAAGCGGCAAGGCCACCCAAAGTTTAAATCAGGGCAGAATCTGATCAGCGAAAGTTATCCCAAAAGAGTAGAGGACAAAGGAAAAGAGATAGGACTGGGAAGAGGGAGAGACAAATACAAAAAGAGTAAAGACAAGAGAGAAAGACTGGGGGAGGGGAGGTGTTTGTAAATGATTATTTGGGAAATAGAAAGATACTTTGTAAAAGATTCCAAGAGAAAATACTACTTCTTTAAACATGTTTTGCTGTTGTTTTTTTAAGATAAATCTTGCTACAATTTGCGCTCAGTGCTTGAATGGATGTAATCAATGAGAATGTTTTTTTAAAGGTAGATAACAGATATTAATGCTACAGATGTTTATCCTATTTTCTGGGGAATTAGAAACGAGAATTTAGAACTTTAAGAGTTCTAATAGAACTCTAAGAATTTAGACATTAAATATATATAATTGCATGGCTCTGACCACAAAGAGGAAATTTTATTCGATGTTCAAAGGAATATTTTTATGCAGTAAGATACAGATAATGCAAAAAAGAGATTAATATTCTTTAATGCTTGTGAATGAATAAGTGAGGTTATATCTTGCAAGGCAAAGAATGACAACAGAGTATGTCCACTGTATTTCCTGAGTGGATAGAGACACTTCAGTCCTTGGTAACACTGTGTTGTTTGTTTTCCATTTGTTTTTGCATTAAATGCTAAAAAAAGAACTGAATACTGAATAGCTTTGTAATGAAAAAAAAAAGGGACTAATTTCTTATGAGAAAAAGGAGAGGAACTACATTTTAGTGTATTGCACTGGGTGAATGCTCAGTAGAACAGAGCTGTAATCCCTGACTGAGACCTCTGCATGGAAGTGCAGTGGAAGTTAACATCATAATGGTGGGAAATGCAGCTGATTATTCCCTTGTATTTCCCTTCTGGAACATAGGGCTGGGTTATCCTAGAGAGGCTGAAGGAAAAAGTCATTTGCAGAATGACTCATTGAAGAGTCACTTAGATGTTTCAAGTAAATGCCATATTCTGATCCGTTTAGAGGTTTGCAAAGTAAATAAACCCCTGACAAACAGGAGATTGTAAAGCCTCTGATGGTGCCAATGGAGGCAATCAAATTCTTAAGACAACCACTCCATTTCGAGTTGGAAATATCCACTACAAAATGGATCTTTTTAATAGCTCAGTTTCCTCAGTGGAAACTTATGGAGAGCAGCATATGTATATGTGTAAGAGCTGTGTGTGTGTGTGAAGCAGTCAGTTTTCTCGCACATGATTAGCATAGGTCTTAATTGCTACATGTTTCCCAAAGCTGGCAGATGAGGTGGTTTAGTTCACTCTGCAGCCATCTGAAAAATGTTGTTAGGCAGTCAATTTTGTCATTAGAGCTCCACTTTCCTTTTTATTTTACACATTTTTACAGCTTTTTGCCTTTCAAATGCTGTTGGAGGAGATATTGTACATTGTGGATATCACTGCAGTTGTAACTCAAAATTCTGAATATTCCTAATGGAGGTGGTTTTAAAATATGCACCATTTACTTATTTACTCTGATTTTAAAAAATAATGTATTAATTGACTTTCAAGAATAAGGAAATCCTTATTGCTTCCTGAGTGGCTATATATCTTCATGAAGCATGTTTTGAGGCATGCCTACATATAGATATATGTAAATAAATACATGTATTCATTTATTTTTATGTACATGTTTCTGTAATGCTTTGTATTATTTTATCTAGGAGATTTATAGACAATTAACTACATGGAGTGTTCAGTTTCTCCTCTGAAGCAGATCAAAAGAGGATCGATTTAGGTACAAGCGGTCCAGTGGGAACAAGGAGATGAGGTGCGCTAACTCTTCCAGGCAATATCACAGAGAACAGAATTAACATGGGCAGTCAAACATGATTTTTCACTTGTTTCATTTATATAACAGGTAAAAAGTAATATACAGCTATGGTTTTCTACTTTAGATCTAAATTGTTACAAAGATATGGATTGTATAAAGAAGATAAATCAGGTGACCCTAGTCTCCTTTTTATTCTGGTAAAAATACAAGAAAAGATCAGTTCAGTAAAAAAGTGACGATTTAAAACAAATAAATACACAAGTTAATTACACTTTAGAATTCATTGTCTCAACTAAGCTAGAAACAAGTTAATATAAAGCAAGCTTATGAATTTTGACTACCTCAGCAATCATGTTTGCTTAGGAGAGAGGTATTTTACATGGGATGTCCCCATTTGATACACTGTCTCGAGCAAAGAGCAGGATCTGGATTTTTAGCTGAAGGAAACAGAAACCGGATAGTGAACATTTATTCCTATTCAAAGTGACTTGGTTGGCTCATGCCCTGAAGAGTGATGGTTTGTATTAGAGAACAATAATTGGTTTTAACAGGTCATTCTTTTTTTCTTTTCTTTTTTTTTTTTTTTTTTTTGTTTTCTTGTCAGACAAAAACATCCGATATATCCCAGTCTGACAGCAGACCTTAAAACAAAGTGTGACCAAATCAAGTTTTATGCTTTGAAAAATCTAGGTTATGGGATACAATGAAAAGATTTTTTTTCTCTTAAATGAAAATGTGTAACAGGCAGTAACTGCTCATAGCTCTTAACATATAGAAATCGGCCCAACCATCAGAAATGTGAGTCACAGACAGGTTGGGTGTTTCACTTGTCCTAGCATGCCATTGGTTACAGCATTCAACTTTTATGTTCAGATGCTGTTATGAAACAGCTATATATTTTGAGAAATTGCTAATGTTGGATGTATTTTGATCTCAGTTTGCTAACAAAAATGCAGGAGAGTGAGAATGACAGCTGGGTAGGAGACTGTTACAGCCAAAATAACTTACTTGCAAATTTCTCCGGACTTTTGATCTGTAGGAAAGCCCCTCTCTAGAGCAGAAGCAATTTCAAATATATTAACAGCAACAGAGATTCAAAATGAGCAGTACCCAGACTCTAATCTGTGAATTCAAAGCACAAGTACATTTACTTGGAAATTCTGGCCCTGGATGGTACAAATAAAAAGAAACACTGAAAGAATTACAAGAATATTGAATTTGTAATACAAATATGTCTATCAATATGTAAAATGTATAGCAAATGGAGTTTTGGAGAGAGCTCTTGGACCTAAGAAACATGGCTAGCTATTTTCTGTTAAGGATTATAGGGACACCCCCCTGCCAAACCCCACAGCCTTTGCTCTGAGAAGCTCGAGAGTTTGCCAGAACAGCAAAATATGGTTTTTATTTTAGTTCTGAACATACATACAAGATACATATTCATAATTAACAGTAGCAAAATCCAATATGACTTACAGATGTGTGGCATTCTGTTTTTGGCTTGTACTGCTGCTATTTTTCCTCTCAAAATGCGAATGTTATGTTCACGTCAATACAAAATGTCTTTTATGCTTTGATGCTCCAGACATGGAGCTGAAATTGTAGCTGTCTCCTTCCCTTCCCATCCCATCCTCCGTTTTCCTCTCCTCCTCACCCCCCTGGAAAGAAAAATGAGGCAGAAACCTTGGTTTGAGCTATTTCAGTCAGAATGGTTACATCATACCACTATATATCTTACCTTACCACCAGAATTGCATGTCAAACCCGCAGCAAACTGTGGGATTTTCTCTGTTAACTTCATTATTTTTTGGAATAGGCTCCGTGATTGGTATTTATCCACGCTTCCCACTTCTGTTCATGTTGGAACTGGCACTAGCCCTTATCCGGACCATTTGCTGGTGCAGGCATGCGTGTGTACCTCCGTAGCTCCTTTTCGACAGCCTGATCAGCTATGGGAAAATTATGCATAATTTACCATTTTACCATTATTACGTTCTAATAATCCCTATCCAGGTGCTTTAATGTGCTTGATGAAGTCCTTTTTTAATAGAAACTGAAGCATACCATCTGGTAGGGCTGTGGAGAAGGTTGTCCAGGACCCTTCAGCAGTTTGACACCTGAAGACATTATTTGCTTTCAGTTATCTTCAGGGTATGGATTTTCACAGCACTCACAATCTCAGAACTCACAATCAGAAAGCTATAGTTGGCCATTGTCATTTCAACTACGATTAATGTATAGTTTTAGAATTATAATGTAAAATACAATTGAAAGTTTATTTAGACCACCACAAATAGCTTTTTTAATGGAAAGCATATCAAAGTAGTTTTCATTCAGAACTGAACAAATAAAACAAGGGAACTCTGATACAGTGGCCAAGAGCTTAAACCGATGATACATTTGATACATGTGAATGATGCAAAGTTGCCTTAAAAGTAAATCTAAGGGAGCTTGACCTAAAAAGTCAGTTATTGTGTAGTGCTGAAAAGTACTTTAGTTTTTTTTATAGGGATCCAAACCAAATTCTCATGTGTTTTAATCAAAGAAAAAGCAGAATTGTTTCTGATATGCTGTTGAGCTTTCATTAAGTTTAAAATACTTGCAGAGTATGCAACTTCCGCAGTCCTTTTTTCGAAAAAGAACAAGCACTACATGCAAGATGAAATATTAATTGATTTTTTTTTTCCTTTCGCACATTTTTAGTAATGCAAGTCACTCGAGGAAAAAACTTAAGTATAATGGCACATCATCCACAGACTCTGAACGAGCAGAATGTAATGAATGATTAAATGGGAGGGCTCACTACTATGGAGGAAAATTCAGCAAACCAAATGTTAAAAATGATCCTCTTATTTTTGCAGATTTCTAATTAATCAATGAATGCTGTAAGTCAAATAGTTCTCCAGCACAGAAAGCTCTTTGCAGTTCGTGGTAGACAGGAGAAAGCCAGAAGCCATGATTTCAAATTTATTTGAAGTCTGCGCACCTCCGGGCAATGTGATAATAGTGTTGTACCCCCATCTATCTTGGAGCTGATCTAACTGTCTGCTGACAACCTGAGGAACATGAAAGCCTTTGTCACTGAAGGTCTTTAAAATCCAAACAGACTTGGTGATGAGTTTGTTACTGGTGTAGCGGGGAGACATGCACAGAAGAAACACTGGAGTATACCTGCAGTTTCAAAAGAAAACACGGCTTATAGTGCTGCTTAAGAAAACTGCCCAGTGAAATCACTGCAAGGCTGGGTGTAAGGAGATTTTGTGGGGAGGTTCATGTACCTCATAGCTGAGGACACCTAGAACAGAGCTCCAGGAGTCACACCCGTCCCCTCCACTGTAAATTGCTAGCAATTTATCTACTTTATTCAGAATCAATATTTTTTATTAAAAATGAATATGTAATGACTTCCAATGCCACTGTGTGATTTTTCTGCATTAATTCAATTGCAGAAAGAGATATAATATATGATAAAATTTCCACCGTCATTCAAATATATCCTCTTTACTATTGTACCAAGGGTGATCAAGGATTTTAATTACAACTTGATTATTTTTTTTTTCTCTGAATTTCCGTTATTACAGTTGCATATCTCCTACTCAGTGACAGATATTTTTGTGTTTAGACTATGATAAGACTTTTTAGATTGTTCTCTAAAGAGAATGGCTGGCATTTTTTACATTGCAACATCTAGTTTGACTCTTCAGACCTCATTCATAATCAGCAACACTATTTGTAGAGTCCCAAGAATATTTTATACTTGAAAGTACACGGATTTTTTTCTTTTGGCCATCTGTCTATGACTGCTGACTCAAATCAGTGTAGCTGAGGTCATCTCACATTTCTTGTCTAAGGCTGTCAAATTTATTTTCAGTCTTGTCAAGTTCAGCCTTTGCTTTTTCTCTCTGTGCTAAGGGGACATTTAGTGTTAGTGTGCTTCTGTTGGCATTTCTTTTTCTGTCCCCCTTTTGACATATTGCTTTTTGTGCCATTTATTGCTCTGTGACCATTCTTGGTTTATTTTAAAGCACAGACTATTTTCTTTCTCTTTTTCATTGTGTCTCTTACAACCCCTAATGCAACCTTAAAATCCCTTACAGCAAAGCAGATAGTCACGGTATTTGGTTTGCTGTTCTTGTTTCATATGAACTGAACTCAGAAATCTGATCAGAGTATCTTGAAAAGAAAATTACATAATTCTGGCTTAGGAGATGGGAGAAGTTCTGTAACATCTCTGAACGCTTGTTTAATCTCTGATTATTCTTATATTTTGAACAACAACAACAAATCACTAAGAAAAAAAAATTCTGTACTCTTAAGCATTATAGCTAGGATACTTAAAAACTCTCTAAGAAAAAAATAACCAAACCAACACTTTGTGCATCACGATGTATACATGCATAATTTCTCTAGTTTATGATTAAAATGCTTGTATTATGCCATTTGTGCTGGTTACCTGCAGACAGACTGATCTAAGCTTATCTGTAGCACACTGGAAATGGCTTATTGCAATTTTTTCCTATATTGTGGATCCAAAATAAGGTTGGGCCCAGGTACCCCATACAACTGCAGTGACTAGCACCCAGACTTATGTGGTGCTTGGCTGCTGCTTGGGTAACCCTTAAGGAAACAAGGTGGTTGCAGCTGTTCAAGCCTTGCAACAAGTAACTGATCGGAGAGTATTTTGTTTACTCCTTGCTTCTTTAGGGAATTTTTCAGGCACATCTCCCAGGATGCTATTTCACCCTGAAAGTTTCAAATGGTGCATTCAACACAAAAGTACTTAACACTTGGTAGAGCTTATTAACCCCCTTGTGATAGTTTTCAATAACAGTTTTGTCCTTGTTGACACAGAACAAATTGTGCGTATTGCTACACCTTTCTTTTTCACTTTGTTTTCGTAAAACAGTATTCTGAAACTTCATGACTGACCTCGAAAATATAGTTTTGCACTGAAGTATTTCTTTCCTCCTCCAGGGAGCTTTTGTCTCTACCTTGACAGACCATTCAAGAGGGGAAAACGTGGAGGTGTTTCAGCTGCTCCCTCCCTGGTTTGCACTGCCAGCAAGATCAGGTGTCACTTACTGCTGATGCTGTTCCTATGTGAGACCATGACATGGAGGATGGACACCCAGGCAGCAGTGAGTTTTAGGGGTTTGAAGGCACAGTCCGGGCCCTGACTGCACCAAGGGGCTTTACCCCCGTTTCACTCCCCAAGAAGCCTCACCTGCCATCTCTGTGCCCCAGGGCAGCTGCCGTCCTGTCCTGTCCCACTCCCTTGTGGGAATAATATGATTTTCTACAACTTTGGGAGACTGCCCAAGGTGGGGATGAAAAGCTGATGCTCTGAGGAGCATCAGAGAGGTACTGGGGGGTGCCAGGCAAGAGGGGGGTGCACTGTTCCCAAAAGAAAGCAAAAACCGTGCAATGCCTTGATCAGGTGAACTGACTGCAGATCTCTGCAGAGCAGGAGAGTGAAAGCTGGTGGGAAAGGGACGCCTTTGAAATGAGTCTGGATTTTGCTGCTGGTGCCACTTGGGTGCTGTGTCCCGGTGGTGGGCAGCCCCATGAGGCAGGCAAGCTGCTGCGCCAGCATGGTAAGCAGCTCCGGACTTCTCCGAGTGGCCTCAGGGCAAACCGAGGCAGAGCCAGATGCCACTGAGAGCTACAAAATTTAAAAATTCAGGTGTTTTGCTCAGTTGTGCCTCTCTTATGGGCGCTTAGGCTGTTGGGGAAGGGAAGGCTGTGTGTTTAAACCAGAGCGCTCTCGTGAGGGTGAGCTTAGTGCTCTTTCCTTTGTAACCAGCACCAAGGCGGTCTGGTGGGGTGGTGCTCTCAGAGACATGAGCCTCATCCCTAATTCCTCCTTTGCTTGAGAGAACTGACGTCTACTGTCTCACTTTCCTGAAATGGTATTTTGAATGTTCAGGTTCAAAGAGCTGAAGAGAAGAAAGGAGCCTGTGCGCGACTGTACCCTTGTGAGTCACCCAGACGGGGGAAGATGCAGGAACCCTGGGGGGTGGGTGACAGAAACCTGTGCCTGTCACAGGGACTGCTTGGGTGTTTTACATCAGTCAAGAGCTTGAAGTTTAGGATTGCCTTCTCCCAGCTGAGTGTCCTAAAAACTAGAACGCTGGGTCAGATTCATGTTTTCTTTTCCAAATAACCTTTCTGGGTTCTTTTTGGTGAGGTACAATGGCCTTAATGGGAGAGAAAAACCTCCTTTACTTGAATAATCTATAGGGATTTGCTCATTTTCCTGAGAGGAGGCTGCTCACTGGTTTGAGGAGGATCAAGGTTCCTCCCCAAGGCTAGGTGGCTATCTGTGCCCATGTTGGTCCTTTCCCCTCCCAGGGCAGCAGGATCCCCTGGCTGCTGTTCCAGGGTGCTACGGGCACCCCGAGTTGGCTGTCCAGTCATTATGTGAGAGGGATTTGGTTTTGTGTTTCATGTTTTCAAATGAATTGGAGGCTTCTACAGTATGTTGCAAGTTGTGCAGTTTACCTGCTGTCTTGATTGTCTCCTGAGAGACAATCCCAGTCCCCTGGGACTTGTGCTATAGGGAAGACTGGCTTTTTAACTATAGCCATGTTTATTTTTGTAACTGATACTGCTGAGAGACTGTTCCTTAGCTCTGAGGGTAAGTGGCACTCTTTTCCCCTCTGCTTCAAAACAGGATAGTCAAGTCCAAATTGCCTGTTGGGAACAACGACAGGATGTGCTGTCCCCTGAACCATGTCCAACCGTTGCCTGTGAGCATTGTCAGGGGCCAAAATTATGCCAAAGAGTATGCTAATGATTAAGTAATATGGATAATTGTGGCCCAATGTCTTGAAGCTGTTTAATACACTATTACGGATGTATTAGTATCAGTGTGACTTAGGAGCTGAACTACTTTACTGGTATTTAATCGCTCCTGTTGATGTGCTCTGTATCATGAAGACCATCACAGCAATTGTGATGACTTTTGGAAAAAACCAACAACATAGCATCTAGGTAATTTGAAATAAAAATATTTTCAGGTGATATGCTTTGGGGTGGCGAATAGACAAATCCCACCTTGGAAGAGCTGGAAGCACATCTATCATTTTAGGAGGAGTTCCTGAAACTGCCTGAGGGCAAAGGAAGTTTAAAAAGTGTTGCACCTACATTAATGCAAAACTGGACCTAAAGGTTCTACATCTTTTTGTTCACTTACTTTTAAATGAATGAAACTGTGGAAGTTTTAGGACACAAGTTCATTTCCGCTTAGTTTATCCCATAACTTAGTTGAATTTGTAACTTAATTATAGTCATATATGTGTTTTCTCACTGATCAACAGCTCATGATACTCTTTTGTCATAAGATAAAGCACTTTGGGGCTCACTACCTCTAGTTAAACTGCTGTAGATAAAATCAATGATATACCTTTTTAGAAGACAGGTTAATAAGAGTCAGAAGTCCATGAAGTAGCACATCAACAAAACTAAAAGGAAATTGTAGAAATTTGTTTCAGAAATTCAGTGGTGACTGTCAGCCTGCATAAAGCTTTTAAAACTCTGTCCTCCTGGTAATTTCCTATTTTAACTAAAGAATGAGTGCAGGCACTGCTACTTCATTCTGAAAGAATCCTCTGCTTGCTGAGCTGAAATGGGATCCAAAGGCAAGAAATTGGACCTGAAACACATCCTTGTTTTTGATGTGAGCTCTATGATGCCATGTCTGAAGCACAGCTTAAAGATTGCCACCTGGTTAATTTAAAGCAACACTGAATTTATTTAAATTAGTAAACAAACTCTCTAAGATATTCTTCTTGTGAATGTCGCATCAGCTGGTTATGTTGATTATAATAATCACTTTGCTACACCATTGTAAACAGCTTCCTTTCCGTCTGTTTATATATACATCCACAAGTTGACCTAGAAGGTAAAATCACACAGTCCAGTGCTCGCTTGTTTCTGTGGAGACTTATTGATTTTTCACATATTCACTGGAAAGCACCGAGCCCACCTGTGGCATTTAAAGTACACAATGAAGGTAGTGCTCATGAGTGAAACGCTACTCACTTACTCAGGCTTCTGCCAGACACAGAGCCTGAGATCTTAAAAATTCAGAGAAATTTCTGTCAGACAGAGCTGACAACAGCCTTTTTCTGTTTATCTGCTATTTTTGCCATCCTTTAGACATCTGCATGTTTCTCAGGTGCGTGAAAACAGATCTCCAAAATAAGAGGGCCTGGATCATCCATGAGCAGAATGTGCAGCTGTCTCAAACCGTGTTCCTGGAGCAGATGGATCAAGAACCAATTTATGGATGCTGATTTGTTTCATAACTTTGTCAAAAGGAATGTTTTGGAGCCTGAGCAAATTTTGTGTAGGCAAACCTGAACTTTATAGATACTGGTGAGATGAGTTTTTGTACACCTTTCAGTGTAATTAAGAATCGAATACACAGTTCATCATTCACTGATATCCTGGGGATTTGTAGTTCTCCCTGGAGTTTGCTGGTTTCCCAAGCACATTTATGCCATAATTCTGTTCTGGGAGTGTGCTCTTTATTGTCAGTAATTAAATGTGTAAATAACCCAAATCTGCAGTGACAAGTTAGAATCATTTCTTGGAGACAATTGTGGCCAAGTCAGATACCTTTCCGCTTTTCAAAAAAATGACAAAAGAGACCTGATGTAATAAATACATTTTCACTGAGGGAATGGGAAGTATGGTCCTCCTGCAAATGAATAAATGTCTGGTTTAGAACATTTATAGATTTGATTTTCCATACTGTCATCATATTCTTTCTCCCCTCCCATTTCATTCTGCAGCTCTGGAAGATCTGCCAGTAGTTCCCCAGTCATTACATTAAAACTTCCTCTGGTGAGAGTTTGCTCTCAGAGGATGGGCTTCCAACAAGCCTGTCCTTGTGGGTTTGTCTTGGGATGAAGGAGTTTTCACCCTGTTCTCTCAGCCCTGCTTGTCCTGCGTCTGCAGAATCTCCCCAGGGACTCTGGCAGTCATTTTGCAGTTGTACAAAGGTGGCAACTGACCTTCCGTTCTAAACCAGGGGAATCATTATTTCACGGGAGATAAGAATGCATGTACAGATCCACGTGTTCACAATGTTATGTCACTCCCATATTTCTACTTGTACAAAGCTCAGAATTTTGCTTTTGTTTTGAGCTATTTATCTCCAGGAATGCAAACCAAAATTGTACAAGAGCTGATTTTTACTCTACATGACATGTTTTTATACATGGAAAAATGTGTTTAGTGTGTGGTTTTTAAACCTCTTGTGGAGCCCTTCCCTGTCCAGAACACAGTCCTACTTCTCAGTTACCTCTCAGCTATATGAGCTGCCAACAGGCACTATTAAATTGGAACATCAGTGTCTTTTCTTCCTACAGGCAAAGGCTCAACATGCCGATGAAAACGAGTGAGGCTGGTTTATCCCTAGAAAGGAGAAAGTGCTAAATTAAACATCTTCCGTTTCTGAAAGAACAAAGTATTTTCCATGTTGCTCTACAAAGTATTTTTCATGTTGCTCTATGGTGAAAGCAGTCCATTGGTGTTCACTGGGCAATCTTCAACATTAACTTTAGATATCAGTTAAAAATAACATATTTCACATGGTCAGGAGAATGAGGTGAAGGAAAAAGAACTTAAGCATATTCCAAGACAGATTTCTCAATCCATTTAATTAATTTTTATAAAATTCAGGACTTTTTTAAACTTACTTCATTTCAGGTGTGATCTGCCAGTATTTATTAGTGAAAAAAAAAATAACAAAATACATAGGTATTGTACTATTTGTCAGTATCTTTACAGTATCAAGAGACAACTTGACCAGCTTCATATTTTCAATGTTTTGAGTTTTTTTAAATTAGTGTCATAACAGTATTTCCTGACTAAAAAGCAGAACTAAGTCCTGTATTATAACCTGTGTTGTAACTTTACTATAGATGTTTTAAATCTAGGTACAGAATGAGGCACCATGGAGACTGATTATTAGACTGATTAGCTCTGTCTCCTACACTCTGAAATCAAACATCTGTCAGAGTATCATGAGTATCTTTGACGTTGGATCAAATTAAATCTAGTGGTGGGGTGATGCTTCTGTTTCTCAGGCTTAGTCCCGCTCATGTTATCTCTGTTTTCACTGTCTGAAGGCTGGGTCGTTGGCTAAGTGCAGTAAATTAAAATTGCAGTGGTACATTTGTAAAGTCAATTAAGTCAGTCAGGATAATGAAACTACTGTTCTACATAATATTCTACATCCACACCATCAACTGAATGATACCACTGATATTTTACCCTAGATGGTAATCTCATGCATGAGATGTAATCTCATCACCTAGGGTGGTATAAGGTAATCTGAAGTTTAGATGTGGAAAACATATTCTTATTACTATCAAAAACTTGAAAGAGACCATTTTGCATCATGACCAAACTTCACTCTTTTGTTTGAAATTTCTTTTAGCACAGAGGTTTGTTCAGAATCCTTTAATTGCAGAAAGATGTAATAGTGAGATTAACAGCTCTCACCAATTCCTTTTCTTCTCTCTAAAATGTGGATTACAGGGATTAACAATCCTTCAGGGGACATTTTAAGTAAATAGTTATTCTCATAAAGTGCTCCTAACTCAGCTCTATCACAATTCAGCTTCCATGAATGCTTTGCATTGTGAACTGATCACTTGGTTTTCTGGTACTGAGAGTGGAGCATGCAACTAGGTAGCCCAAAATATGGCACTGGCAATTTACAATGAGAAATTTGTAGAATTAAATAAAGGATTGTCAAGGGATTACCAAAACACTTGATCATAAAACTTCTATCATTTGAAAAGGTGAATAATAGTAAAAACCCAGAATTTTTCCAGATAAATTAATAGTTTATATTCCAGTGCTGTTCTCAGTGTTGACATTACTAACATGTTACACATACACGCAGTGCTATTACCCGTTGCCTTAGTAACCATATATGTTACACTGGTAACGTAGCAACATAAGTGAACATGAGTTTATGACTTTGAAGAATCCAAACCAAATATATAAATAAGTGGAGGGAGTCAGGTCTGAAGGAAAGACATTTTTTGTGCATCAACAAAAGATGAATTTTGGGCTTCCAGGAACTATTTCAGGAAAAATAGAACTTTTTTTTTTCTCTGTAAATGCGCCCCCTAAGTTGATTTCATAGTTTTAATTACAAATTTTTAATGCAATTATTTTCCTGGTTCATCTCCTGCCCCTCTCCTGGGATGAAAGTGCATCACCAAAAGGTAAAATTTCCTGATTGCTTTCTAAAGAAACAGGATAGAGAAATCATTGGAACAAAATAGCCAAGCTATATTTTGAGCAGTTTTATCTATGGTTTTCAGTTGCCTAGTAGTCAAATGGCAGTATCAGGATGGTGGAAGGGGGGATAGTCCATGGAAGGTTGGCTTTACAAAGCCTTAGATAACTTAAGTCAGTTTTAGGTACTGGTGATAACATGGCAAGACAAAATAAATCGCTACCTACAGAATATGAACTTGTATTTCTACAATACTGTGCGATTGAGCTTTGTGGTGTGATTTATAAACGGTGAGTGACTTAGGCATGCACAGAACTCTGTGAGCTGTGAGCATGGCCAGCCTGAGTGAGGAGCAAGGCAGGGCACAGACAAATGTCTAGGCACCATTTGAACTAATTTCCCCAGGTGAATTGCATTTTCTCACTCTGTCTGAGCATATGTGTGGCTCTTAGTCACACACCTAACACTGTCATGGTTCACTCAGAAGTGAAAATGAATGATTTCATACTTAGAAGATACAAATGATGTAATCAGCTTCAAGATAAAGAAAAAGCTTCTGGCTGTGTTTTATATTATTATTATAAATGGCAAATGAAATTGAACCTAAAATAGGCAGTACAGCCCTTCAGACATCTTGCTGTACTCTACTACTGAAACACTTAGTGTTAATAACATTTGATTAGGAAAACAGTATTGGGTTTGACATGCCACTTACACTGTTAGAAGGAACTCCCTGGAACATACCCAAGGAAACAGGATATTGCCAATCTCTTTTAACTCCATTTAATACAAGAAAATTATCGAGTGTTTCAGGCGCCAGAGATGCATCAATACAGATGCCACTACAGAATAAGCTGTCACTGATTATTACTACCTTTAATCTATCTTATTAATGAAATCATTAGTTATTTTCATGTCAGCTGAGACAGAACTATGGCAACCTTTATTATTTGACATTGATCAGGAGAGTGTTCATGTCGCAGAAATTGATGAGTAATGAGATGGTCTTCTAAAACTTCTGGGTAGTGTTAAAAGCAACAAGGTATGTCAAATTCTTAATAGGCACTTGTAACGTCTGAGAAAAAAAGAAAAGCAAATAGAAAAGGAAGTAAAATACACAGAGAAGTTTGGAAGAAGATGTAATTTCCCACTGTAGTTTATGTTCTTTGCTATAAATGTTCATGTATTTCAAATATTGTTCTATGAACTTGTAGTAAGGCTGAATACACCACGACTCATGCATGCCTCAGTCTAAACAACTACGCAGTCCCTATTGCAGCAAGTTAGCAAAAGAGCTGGTACCTGAGGAATTGGAGCAAAGAATGAGTGAAAGAGCAGAAAACACAGCCATGGGTTTCTGAACTGTTTGCGTATTTTTACTACTACCTGCTCTTATGAAAAATAGAATAAATGGTCTCCCAAGTAATATTATGTACAAGGATTATTCTTTCTCAGCAGATGATGACTGTGTGTGATGACCTGTACAGATGTACTGCTTTTGCAGTGGTTAGAATTTCTGTGTGCTGTTGAGATATTTTCTCTTGGAAGACATGCTTGGAATGACATAGAAAGGTACAAACTCTGTCTAGAAACAGGTAGCTTGAGAGACAAAAAATAGATGACTGTATAGGTGAAACACACAAGAAAAAATGGTAATACATAAGAAAAAAGGATTTGTATCAGTTGTTGATCTATAGCATGCTTTATTCAATTGTTATATGTATGTGAGAATTACCTTCAACTGGTCCATGATTGAAGCATAGGTAAGTTCTTTAAAATGAGCAGGAATGGGCCTCCTGGGGAGACATAAAGGAGAACAAAAGTGAACTAAACATTTTCCTAAAAATTCCTGGGATGTCTGTGGGAGTAATGGAAGTAATGTTAGTACTGCAGTAACAGTGAACGTGGAAAAAGAAGTGGAGGCATAGCATCCGATGCATCACGAAGGAAAACAACTTTGAAAGCGCAAATAG
>WAAD01034520.1:3131-21880 GCA_013389945.1 Fregata magnificens | reverse complement strand
CGCATATAGCTTTTTCTGCGTTTTTGATGCTCTAATCCTGTGATAAGAGATGCCACTGTCAGAAAGACTGAGAGTTTTAATCCACAGGAGTTAAAGTGTTATCAGTTAAGTTTTATAAACTTTACACTGCCTTTTAGCAACACCCTGAAGTACAGTGTATGAGAGTTGCTGGAGGTGCTCAAAAGGTTGCCTTTCCTTGTTTACCCCAGCTTTCAAGTGGACAGTGGAAACTTATAGCCCTCATGATGGCAGCTTGCTAATATTCCATCTCTACCATCTGTTTTATATCTGGGGAGGTTGCTTTACGCAGTTCCACTTTTCCTGGACACTTTAAGGAGAAATGCGATCAAAAGACAGTTGGAAGAAGTCACTGACCCTTGAATTAATCTGAACTCAGGAACCAGAACTATTCCCTTGCTTTTGCATTGATGAGTGTAATTTCCTAAGCTTTCTGTCTTCTCCATTGCTTACGTACATTAATTACTTCTTTGCCTTCTTCTCCAGGAGAAAAAAAAAAAGTGAGTTAGCAAGAGGTTTCTGTGAAACTTGTATATAAATTAAAATTTACAGGCATATCTGCTGCATGGAATGCTCTGCACTTCCATTTTCTGGAAAAAAAAAAAAAAAGGCTTTTCTTTGCCGTGCTTAACCTGCTTTGGCAAAAACAAACAAAAAAATGGTGCTCTCTGCATTTCGGAGTCAAATTACCATCTCAATCTCAGAATTATAAGTTTTTGTATACAGAAAGATCTTTTTGGTCCTTTGTGGGTAGAGGTGAAAACTGACCTATACAAATGTTGAAGTAAGTTAATATCATTTATATGTTACTCTTTCAAATATCAAGTGAAAAAGCTTTAGTCTTCAAAACACTCCAAATTGCATTAGGTAATTGCTTTTTTTATTCTGAGCAAGCATCAGAACATTAACAAATTAGTAGGCTTTTTCATGTATTTTCACATCAAACTGCCAATTTCATTAATTTTCACATTTCACTGACTGGTACCTCTGGGCAGTAAAATGGCACAAATTTATGATCACCTGTTTATGGGATACCATTAACAAAGCTGTTTTGTTTCATGGGTCCCTTACTGTTAACTCATATAAGGCAAGGTAGACAAATTTTACCTTGTTTGACAGGTTACTCTTTCTTGTATGTGTTTTCAGTCATACTGGAAGAAGTAGAAGTCTAAGAGGTGTGAACTTTGGAAGAGCAAATATAACTTACATTTACATATTCTAAACGTGAGTTATACCTGTTTGTTTGATGAAGGTTCCTAACAGAGGATTACAGACCTCTTGTTGCAGAGTTAAATGCAACTTCAATTTTTCTTAGGACATATACCCAAGACTACCACTGTCTGGCACACAGATAAAGTCATACCTGTACTGCGGAGCCAGAGGAAGCTGGATATGTTTCCAGTGACATAATTTCCCACTGTGTCATTGGCTACTGAAATTCGTATTTCTGCACCACACGAGCCCAAGCAAACCTTTGATGCTACATAACCTAAGTGAAAAGTGTTAGCATTGTGCTTTGCCCAGCAATTCATCACATGCTTAATGGTGAACCTGAGATTAATCCCTTAGTTCCTCCTTGCTCTGCAGAGGAGTTTCTCCAATGCAATCAGCAGTAACTGGTGATTGAATGTTTTGGCTCAGCTGTGCCATGCCCCGTCCATAATCAGTGAAGAAGACAGGCTCATAGGTAATGCCTGTGCCCTGCCTTGCTCCTCACTCAGGCTGGCCATGCTATGAAGAAAGCAAGAGGTGGCTTGGGCCTCTTATTCCGCTACAGGGAAGTGCCTGGTCTTGCCTGGAAGCAGGGTAGAATAAAGCACTTTAAATGCATGTCACAGACAAGGCTGGAAAAAAGGGTAGTAGAGTCAGTGCTGCTATAGTTATTCTCATAATAGTGCCAGCAGTGGAGACAGACACGGACGTTGAAAGTGCAATTATGGCGGTGGCTGTGGTGATAATAAAGGCAGTGTAACAGCAGGCACACACTTGGTTTTTTTCCTTCCCTTAAACTGAGCCATCAAAAGAAAGAAACGGCAATGTTTTTAAGGAGAAAAAAAGTATTTTGATTTTAATCACACACCCCCTTGCCTCTTTCCCCTTCCTTAAAATACACCACTGGGCAGAAAACTATGTTAAAACTAGAGAGGCTCAGTCCTCTTAGGTAATGCTGCCTGTATAGCAAATTCCACAGAAATGAATAGCATAGGGAAATAAAGAAAAATTTTACGCAGTTAACCTAATTGTATCTTTTGTTTTTAAGGAGTTTACCATGCTCAGTCAATTCACTGCCTTGATTTGGCTGAGTCAGACACATGGAATGAGGCAGTCTTTGGCCATTAATATGTCCGGGTTGTGTTTATGGCTAGCTCACTACAGGATTTTTCTTTTAACCACTTTCTCTAGCTGCCCTGTTTACTGCTTTAGATTGAACTGTGGGATCCTGAAACAGTTATTCCTCGGAGGGCAAACAAACCTTGGGAAGAACACTTAAAGTCCAAAAGCTCAAAGGAAGAATAAGAAAATATGCAAATACTTCCTATGTTCATCTTATGGAATTACTCAGAATGAGAACTGATGTCAAAACATGCCATAATCAGCTTCAGCAGTTTACCACAGGGCTGTTTCTGCCTTATGTATGTATGTTGAACGTTAAGAGCAAGAACACTGTTTTCACTGGGCACTGTTTTTATACTAGAAACTCTTTAGTCAGGGATTGGTGCTTTAAAGCAGCAACTTTTATACTTAGGAAGAAGGTTAAATCAGAGATTTTGATTTTTCTAGGAAATGTGTTTTAAGAGCTGGCAGATCATTTTCCCCATTAAATTTTTTTTTTTTTTTTTAAAGCTGAAGAACTGCTTTCTATGTACATGAAAGAGGTAACAGTCTGATTGATTTTCATTAACTATGGAAGAACTTGCAGCTTCCTTAAGGAGGCAAGGGAGAAGTTACAGCTGAATATCTGTTATAAATAGCAGCTGAAAAGCAAGGCCCTGGTAAGCTGCAGAGAACAAGGAGAAATGTAGCAACCTGTCTGGGGTAGCACGTGGCTGTTGTAAATGCAGCTAGTAGAAAAATGTGAGATTGATTATTTTTAAGTAGTTTGACATGAAAGTTTAATGAAAGTCATTCGTGACTGCTTGATTAAATATCTTAGCACCTTGTAGGAAAGAGTTCAACGTGACTTGTTGGCCTGGATGATTAAGGATGTAGCTGTGGTAACGATGGGCCTCCAGATCTCAATCTCCTCTGTGGATTTTGCTAAGTCTGATCTTTCCAGCAGATCTCTAACATAACTTTGCGGTTTGTGGCTAAAATGTAGAGTGTTCAAGAATCCTGCGACCCTGGAGTTCATCCTTCGTCTGTAAGTCTTCATGAGCACAACCAACTTTTGAAAGCGGACATTTCTAAGTGAAATTTGGTTGCAAATATAGTCTGAGTTGCTTTTAGGATTTTCTTTCTCCATCAAAGGAAACCTACAGGTAAAAAGCAATTCAGAATACTAAAGGATATGTTTTTCAGTTGTTAAGATTATTAATCATATGAATGTTTATGTCCATTTTGGAACACAAATCTTCATTAACTTTTAGGACTTCTGTGCAAATGGACTAATTTTTATGATTCTGTTGTTTAATGTTAAATTCAATAGGGACACCTATATCATAGTTTTTAAGGGGTATCTGAGAAATAACGTGCAGTATAGGTAAGAGTAGGATAAGCCAATTTTCATTCCTGACACTTTTCTAAATTAATAAAATAGTTTAAATCTTACTTTTTTTTCCCAGAGATTTTTTTGTCTAAGTTGCCTGTGATTTTTGTATAACAGAGGAATCTAATTTAAAAATCATTTGGTAAGAAGAGTTGGAGGAAAATATGTCATTCTTATTCTGTTTAAAATTATTTTTAATAGCACAAAAGATAAATTGACAGAAATAGGAGGAAAAGGAATTATACACAGCAATTTTTTAGAAAAAAGTAATGAAAATAAGGTGGAAAATTAAAAATCTATTGTTAAAAACTCCCCCCATGAGTTGTACATTATAGAAACACAAACCTGTTCCAGTAACAGAGAATAATCAAGTAAGGATTATCCTTACTGGCATCACCCCGTAACTGGGTAGATCAATGTAACTGTGATTAAGTCACTAAAGTTAATTAGGAGGAGTAAATGTTTAAGTGTTGCAATTCATCGGCATTAATCATGTGATAATTTGAAATTGATTGAAAAACCAGCAGCTTTGACAAATTGTCATACTTTGTGTCAAATAGTAACATTTCACCAGCATTGCAGTACTTTAACTAGTGTTGTACTTCTTTAACGTATAAACACATGCCCAGAAAATTCTATTTTAAGATCAGTGTTTTTATTTACAGCACGCGTTCTACTGAAGACACTCTGCTGCACCTCTTCTTATGAATGTTACAGCTAGCCCTGGGCCAGACTGAAGGTAACACAGGCACTTTCAAATCTGAACTGCAGACAACCAGAGAGACCTGGTATTCAATGTGCTTAGTCTCTCCTCTGCCTGTTCCTCTTTTTCAGAACCTTGATACACAGTGCCAATGCGCAACTTCATTCTTCTCTTCAGATATCTCAACATGAAATCTGCAGTATATAATTCCAGAAATGGACATCTGGGTCCAAAGTCCCATACTTCCAAAAAAGCTGTCAGAATTCTGGAAATTCCTGAGTTCAGCAGGCTAAGGTGACATAAGCATGGTTAGGACTCCACAGGTATGTGTGGAGAGGGCAATGAGGTGTGGGAGAGGGAGAAAGACAATTAGCTATGGATAGTACCCAAAGCTGGAGCTTGGCTGTGAGGATTTAGGGGCTAGATAATCATCCCACCTCCCTGGAGGAGGTAAGCAGTGGCCCAGAGTTTTGCAGAACTAGCTGGAGAATTCTGTATAGGCAGAAAGTGGCCCCAGGAGATTAGTTCAGTCACTCTTTTATTTCAGGGTGTGCAGGAGAAGGATCAGCCTAATGTGGGATTAAATGGTTAAGTTGTTCATGTCGCATAAATGAGCGGTAAGTGACTGATAGAATTATCTTGAGAATGTTGATTAAAAAGCACTTTTCTGTGATGAAAAAACAAGCATGTACCTTGAACGAAATACCTGGTTGTTCTAAAGGAAAATGAAAAGCACTTGCTGTATTTAACAGAGGGTAGAAGCTTGTTGATGTCTTTTTGTCATGGGACCAGGTTTGATCCCTCGGCAGAATCCCTCTGAATGGATACTCTTAAAGAGGCTCTTGCTCTGAAGAGATGGGATTCTGGTATTTGTTGGCTGTCTTTCCTCTCATTCAACCATATTTTGAGACTTCACAGAGAACATTGCATGGTAAAGGAAAAATGTAGCTGTGAACATTCACTCTCGTTCCTTGACCTGGTTTTACGTTGGTTAACTGAGGGTGAGGGTTAGGACTTATGTTGCATCTGGAGCAGGCCAGAAGGAGTTCACCTTGGTAGCAAATCTTGTAGAAGTAGCTGATTCCAGTAGCTTTCTATAAATAACCATGTGTTGCATGCTATATAGGGTAACTATCATACACGTTTGAAAGGAGCATACCTTTTGGTCTCTTAAATGAATGGAATCTTTGGAGAGGGGCACTTATCTGAGCTCCTGTAGAGAAAGCAGAGAGGAAGGCATGATCTTAAATTCCTTATCAGTAAAAAAAATTCTTAATCCAATAATGAATCAAATCTTCTTGTGACGGGATCAGTCAAGATCTTCAGGCACAGATTTTAGCTAGGGGCCAGATCTGAGTGTAGATTTATGTGACTGTGCATGGGGACAAGAGGAAATAATTTCCAAACGCACTTTTTTAGCTTGATTTAATTACTCGCTCCTCCTTGTCGCAGGGGTGCTGCTCTGAAAGCAGACTGTGAGTGCCATAGGGGAGGAATAAGAAGGGGCGAAGCCTATAGCTTTTGCTCTGTTCATCTGAGCCTGCCCTGTGTAGCCATTGCTGCTATACACCAAATAAACCGTATGCTTCTAAAAGCAAGGAATAATGACAAGGAGCTTTATCAGTCAGCTGTATCTGAGTCACAGGACTTCCCATGGTTTTCTCAGGGTAACATAGCTTATGCAAAGCATAAGCCCACAGGGCTAAATATAGAACATAGTTATTAGCCTTGCTGTGTTTGCAACTTTTCTGGGGCTTTCCTTGCATGTTGTGTGCTAGACAAGCTTTGGGGCATATTTTGTAGGGGAATATCTTTTCCCTTTGATTTCTTGCACAGGGAACTACTCTAACCACCTGGATGCTGTAGCAGTAGTGAAATGGGTCTGCTGCCAATCCATGCTGTGCAAATGAAGTAAATTTTCTCTCTCAGAGACTGCCTGTATGCCCACTGAAGGTGCTCAGGCTGTATCTTAGGGAGTGATTTTAGCTTCAGCATATAGACCAAGGGGGCAAAGTAAGAGCTGATGATGTATTTGTTTCCCTACTTTCATTCCCAACCCCCTTCTTGCCCCGAAGAACAAACACTTCTTTCACAGCTTTGTCTGTGCCCTAATGGTCTTTCTGCATCTCTGCTAAACAGATGAGTGGATATTAAAGAAACTTATAAGTATTTCCAGATGGCAGAAGTAAAAAGGAAAGTGTGGGTAAAGTGTAACTTATGCAGAAATCTCTAAATAATGTCTACAGAGAACTAAATTAAGACTTTCATGGACATAAAATTTTACTGTACAAAAAAGCAATGAGATAGAGTTCTGAGCACGTCATGCTGTGGATCAAAAGTCTTCTGGTGTTGTTTGTTGTTAAAAAACAACAACAACAACAACAAAAAAACCCAACCAACAAAAAACCCCAACAAACCACAACAACGCGCCCCTCCCCCCCCAACCACTCTAGAAATAGTGGACATAAAAGCCCACTATCTTAAAGGGTTTGTGTCTTGAGTAGTATTTGTTCTTATGTCTTGAGTAAAAGTTGTATTGCAGATGCTGCCCTGAATATTTTTCATTATCCTTGTCTCCAAGAAGAAAGGGGTATTACTTTTCATCAAGGCTGATTGCTGACCCTTGATGACATTTGTGACTACCATGTGCAGTCTGCCTAAAACAGGAAGTAACATTTTAGGTACTGAAATGATTGTCTGTTTTTAGAATACTATTCCTGTCTCCAAAGGAGTGGTTGTTTTTCTTATTTTAAATAGAACTCATGTTGTTAATCCAATCCATCTCCTCCTACCTCCTTTTTTTCTCAAGCTCCTACACCTCCTTTCATGCTGGCTGGAGAACTGCAGAAGGCTGAACTCTGCCTGTGCTTTCTTGGTACAGTGTCGCTGGTTTCCACAGAAAAGCATCTGGCCTGACCTTTTGAGGAAAAAGGAGCTTAGATGAGATTGTCTAGCACTCTGTCCAGTTGTGTCTTGAAAACCTCCAGTGATGGGGACTCCACCACATCCCTGGGGAGGTTGTTCCAGTGATCAACTCTTCTCACTGTGAAAAATTTATTTCTTATATCAGGTTGAATCCTCTCCCAATGCAATGTACACACATTGCCCCCTGTCCTCTCCATGTGGCTCCGTCCTCTTTGTAGCCACCCTTTAAGTACTGGAATATTGTGATGAGATCCCCCCGAGCCTTCTCTTCTCCACGGAGAAGAGACTTAACTCCTTCAGTCTTTCCTCATAGGGCAGGTTCTCCAGCCTTTTGATTATCTTCATGGCCCTTTGGTAGACCCTCTCTAGTCTGTCTGTGTCTTTTTTGAATTGTGGGGACCAGAACTGGACACAGTACTCCAGGCGTGGCCTGACAAGTGCTGAGTACAGTGGGATGATCATGTCTCTATCTCTGCTAGTAATGCCCCTGCGGATGCAGCCCAGGATCTGACTTGCCTTCATTGCTGCTGTAGTGCACTGCTGACTCATGTTCAGCTTGTTGTTCACCAGGACTGCCGGGTCCCTTTCAACAAGGCTGTTCTCCAGCCACACAGATCGTAGCCTGTACTGGGCTCTTTGGCTGTTTCGTCCCAGATGCAGGACTTTGCACGTGTCTTTGTTAAACTTCATACTGTTCTTGCTACCCCACCCTTCCAGCCTGTCCAGTTTTCTGTAAGAGATACATGTCCTATGTGCATTGCACAAATACACGAGCATTTCTTTGAGCGTGCTGGAGATAGTGCGTTGTGTTTGTTTGGGAGAAGATAAACTTCCTTCACCACCTGAAAATTCGTAGGAACAGTTTTATGATTTGTAAGTTTTATCTACTAATGGCAAACAATTAATTATTGGATTGTTGTAGAGTTAATTTATATACCTTTTCTGGTCACTAGATGGAGGTAGTCAACCATAATGAGGACAGCTTTCCCTGCATCTTGAACTATGAAAGGAAAGAGATGATTCTGTGCTGATTTGGACAGTGGGGAGTGGATTTTTATCATTAGAAATACTATTCTGGTACCAGGTTGCTTAAGGATAGGATGCCACCTGCCAATCCACAGCTTTATATCAAAGTGAACTTTTTCACTGGAATCTGTTTTAAATGAAAAATGTAGTTTGGGTGTAATTTAATCTGATGTACATTTTATTATCAGTAATCCACTTCTGAATTTAGACAAGTATGAGCATTATTTAGATCATGCACATATGTGTGTGCGTGCAGAAATTAATTTACTACGTGACCTAAGAAAAAAAGAGGAACTTAAAAACATTATATTAATGCCTACTACACCCTGGAACCAAATACAGTTAAATCCAGTTGGCAGCCAGTCACAAGCGGTGTTCCTCAGGGCTCAGTTTTGGGGCCTGTCTTATTTAATATCTTTATCAATGATCTGGATGAGGGGATTGAGTGCACCCTCAGCAAGTTTGCAGATGACACCAAGCTGGGCGGGAGTGTCGACCTGCTCGAGGGAAGGAAGGCCCTGCAGAGGGATCTGGACAGGCTGGATCGATGGGCCGAGGCCAATTGTATGAGGTTTAACAAGGCCAAGTGCCGGGTCCTGCACTTTGGTCACAACAACCCCATGCAACGCTACAGGCTTGGGGAAGAGTGGCTGGAAGGCTGCCCGGCAGAAAAGGACCTGGGGGTGCTGGTCGACAGCCGGCTGAACATGAGCTGGCAGTGTGCCCAGGTGGCCAAGAAGGCCAACGGCATCCTGGCTCGTATTAGGAATAGTGTGACCAGCAGGAGTAGGGAAGTGATCGTGCCCCTGTACTCGGCACTGGTGAGGCCGCACCTCGAATACTGTGTTCAGTTTTGGGTCCCTCACTACAAGAAGGACACTGAGGTGCTGGAGCGTGTCCAGAGAAGGGCAATGAAGCTGGTGAAGGGTCTAGAAAACAAGTCTTATGAGGAGTGGCTGAGAGAACTGGGGTTGTTTAGTCTGGAGAAGAGGAGGCTGAGGAGAGACCTTATCGCTCTCTACAACTACCTGAAGGGAGGTTGTAGTGAAGCGGGTGCTGGACTCTTCTCCCAAGTGACTAGCGATAGGATGAGAGGAAATGGCCTCAAGTTGCGTCAGGGGAGGTTTAGATTGCATATCAGGAAAAATTTATTTACTGAGGGAGTGGTCAAGCATTGGAACAGGCTGCCCAGAGAGGTGATGGAGTCACCATCCCTGGAGGTGTTCAAAAAAACCTTAGACGTGGCACTTCGGGATGTGGTTTAGGAGTCATGGTGGTGTTAGTTGATGGTTGGACTTGATGATCTTAGAAGTCTTTTCCAACCTTAATGATTCCATGATTCTCTGTAATCCCTTTTACTGGCAATTATGAAATGCAAAGTTGTATGTTTTATAATGTTTGTGTATTCCCTGTGTGCTGCATCTACATCACCATACAAGAAATAAAAATATAAACAGCCTTTTTAGTACTGGATTTCAGACACTGCTCACTTATTGTCACTTACGTTATGGGATCTTTTCAGTAAGATCCCACTTCATCTTTACAGCTTAAGTTGCTGCTTCTTGTTGCTTAGTTTCTAAAAGAGGATTAATTTCTAGGGACAGTTTGTAACCAGTCAGCGATGGAACAATTCTGTTCCTTCAGGTACTAAAGACAGCTACAAAGCTGTCCTTTAGCCTCGGACTCCTCTGTGCAAATGTGTATAGCTGTGATAATGAACGAAGGCCTGGTGTTGAAGCTGGTCTTTTGTTATCTGTCAGACAGAGGAGAACTACAGTGCTGCATCCTGAGCTTCTTTGGAGATACTAGGTTTTACTTTTTTAATTTTGTGGATGAAACTAGTTTATAGGCCTCTCTTCTTTAGCTGAAATGATGAGTTACTAAACATCCTGACCTTTCAGAAACAGTGGTGAATGCACCCAGGTAGTCTAGCTATGCATAATTACCATATGCTTACTATAAATGGAGTTAAGCAGAGCTGTGCATTGGCTGCGGGATTATTTAGAATGGGGTTTGATATACTGATCTGCAGTGCTTTTAAATACAGTACTGGCATCTTCATGTTGTGCCATACAGACCACTGACTCCCACCCGGGGAGGTGTCCCACCTAAAGAGTTAAATCTGGCTGGTACTGCTAGAGCTGGTGGCAAGAGTGTGATGGCAAATGGGAGAGGGGAGGAGACAGTGGCATATAAAAAGGACTACTGTACTAGGTGAAACCACACATCATCTTAGCTAGGTAGCTTGTCTCTGCACTGTGTGTGTGTGTGTTTGTGTATAACAACAGATACTTCGGACAATGTTACAACAGTAGGACTAAGATACACAGATAATTCCTCTTGAACATGAGTCATCCTCTGACAATTTGTGGGTGTCCTGATTGAGAGGTTGTATCCACAAGTGTGTTTAGTTCTTAGTGGATTTCTCCTCCACTAATTTAAGCATTGGGTTTTGGTGGTTTTTCTTTTTTTCCCCATTGTATTGTGGGTTGCTGGGTTTTTTGGTTTGGTTTTGTTTTGGGTTTTTTGGTGGTGTGGTGGTTTTTTTTTTTTTTTTTAAATCCTTTTAACCTTCACAGCATCCTGTGGCAATGAGGTCTGTGGTTCACTTATTGCTGCATGGAGAAATACTGTTTTCTTCTGATTGTCCTCTAGTTCTCACATTGTAAGAAACAGTAAATTTTTTCCCCAGTCACCTTCTTCATCCCATTCATTTAGTATGCCTCAGTCATACTGTTCTTATGGCATGCGCATGGTTATGGGAATTGAGGACTAGAGATGACTGGAATGTGGGAAATGTGGAGACATGGAAAAAGCATCATCAGCAAGCATCATAAATTTTGGAAAAGGGATTTAATTAGAATCACTCTGATTAGCCACTTGAGAGGTGTTGGCCATTGTAGATGTTTGTGATCTGTATTCTGAAGGACATTAAGCTGCTTACTGACTACTCATGGGGTATAAAGTACTCTGCAGTCAGGCTGAATCAGTCTCTGTAGAGATTAATGATATGGTGCTGCTTGAATTGTTGACAAACTTATTTACTGAGATCAAGCCCTAATCCCTGTAATGGTCTGTAGGGTGCTGCTGCACAGCAGAACTTTGTGTACAGTGTCCAGAAATTTTCTGAACTGTCATAGAGAGGGTTTGCCTGCTCTTCCACCTACACGTGCTGCTCTGCTCAAAGCCTAATGTGGTTTCACAAAGCTATGTTTCTTACCAAATTTTCCATCTACAATGCCAGCAACATGAACTCAAGTGGCAGTGAATGAACTTACTGCCTCCTTTTGCTCCCTTGTTGCCAGGATATCTGAAGAATTTATCTCAGCAGCTAGCACTATCTACTTAGAGTCTTTTGAGGAGCATTGGAGGTTGCAAATTTTTTCTCTTCAGCTTTCTCCTTGAGTTTTTTAGCCATTGTGACTTTTCTGGACTTTTGTTTGCTGGCCCAGCAGAACCATTTGGACTGGGTGTTGCATTGCTTTCCTCTCTGCATAAGATGCTTTTCTTTTTTTTTTTTTATTTTGGTTTGGTCTAGACCTGTGCTTCCATTCTGACACACACACAAGTGTATGCTTTAGACCCAAGCTACAGATTTTTATTTGGCTAAGGAAGAATGTGGAATCTCAGGTGTCCTGGTTTAAAGTGAGTTTCTTCAGTAGCCTTTACTCAAGTGGTAGTTATAAAAGATGGTCTGCTCCTTCCTTTTCTCCTCCAGCTTTTGTTTGACTTCTCTCTCTGACTCCTGGTTTTCCATTTATGTTCTGTCTGCACCCCTGCCTTTGCCTTCCCTCATCTTCATGTAAGTGGGGTAGGATATTTCCATACACACAGCTGTGCACACTCACACAGGGAGCATGTGTCTTCAGCCTGGTGTTGCAGAAACTCCTGTTTGTAGGAGCAACACTGGGCTACAGCAAAACTGCGTTCATTCTGCTAGGAGGGCCGTTGCATAGTAGGATCTGTAAGAGGAATGAAGAACATACTTGGTGCAAAAGACAGTCCCAGAGAATTTGGCTTTCTGATGTTTTACCAATTACAATGTATGTACAAGACTTCTTTCACAATGTTGAAACAATACACATATTGCTGAAACAATACATATTTGTATAGCTTTTGGGAACTGGAGTCCAACCAGGGACAACCTGAAAACTAAGATTTTTTTCAGATTTAAAAAAAAAAAAAAGTTTTTCTTGCAAGTAAGTGGAAGGACAGGACACTTCCAATAGGACTTTATTTGCTGGGAAGAATGTAGCACCACAAATTGTCAACAGCTACAGTGATGATGACTCTATATAAATGTAAATGAGCTCATTATTAACTGCTATGAGCTTTGAATTTAAGTTTTTAATGGCAAAAATGGCCCTTATGTGAGAGTACAAGAAAAATGGATTCCACAATTACTTTCATTAACCTAGTCCCTCTCTGCAGAGCCAGCTGAGGGCCTGACTGGTGGGTGTTCTCAGGGAAAAGTCCTGCAAAAAGCTGCTAGAACCTGTGAAGTGTATCTAGTGCATTGTGCATGCTTAAAGATTCTGTCAGAAAGTATTTTTGTTGCTGCCTATGGCTTCTAGACTAATTCAAGAAAGGACTCCAAAAAGGAAAGCCTTTCAAGGGTTTACTTGATGGGTCTTAAACATCAGCAGAAGTCAGCTAGTGCATCTTCATTGATTTCAATGACCCTGTGCAGAATTGGTAGCAAGTCTGGCCTTTCTCATTTAAAAACAGCTTTGGATTAGAGAAGCAGTGTAAATAAGACATCTATATGTTATTACGACCTCCTTTAAATTCTGCCCTTGTAATCTGTGTGTGCTTCATTTGTATGGTGCAGACCCAAACGCCCTTTTTAGTTTCAGTATTGAAATAGTAGAGGTATTTTGTTTCTTTAAGTAACATAGAAGTCATACTTCTGGTGCTGCTGGCCCACTGTTGTTAGTCCCGGGTTCTGCTGCTCGCTTCTGTGAGTGTGTGTGTGTGTGCCCGTGAGTTAGGAACTGTTACATCACAAAGCGTAACATAGACCGTGTGCCAATATTCAGTTTTCAATTTAAGCTTGTCCTCTTAAATACCACCTTTTCATTCTCTATTATTAAACAAATTAACAAGCTGAGTGGATCAAAAACCTTTCTGATCTGCTTTTCTTGCAAGAACAGCCTCCAGACCTGCCCTGTGGGCAGGTTCCAAACTTTTTCACTGTTCAGCAGTTTTGTGCTGAGGCCAGCGTGTGCAACAGCCATGGCTTTGGGTTTGATCTAGTCCCCGCAAGGGGCAGGTGGGGAGCAAATTATCCTCTTGTGCTGCTGTTGCTCTTCTCATGATCTGCTGAAATCTATGGCAGCAAGTTTTGCAGTCGCTTTTCTTTTCAGGATGTTTTGTTTCTTATTGTTCGGGATTTCTTCAAAGTTGGAATCGTCAGACAACTTATCTTTAAATGTACTGTTACAATGTTTTGAAACTGAGAATTGACTTTGTCTAGCTAAAACAATTTATTGCAATCTTTAGCACCTTCTGCAACTGTTGCTGGGGTTTGGTTAGCTGCTGTCATGTCTCGCTCCTTATATTCTTGAAATCTGTGACAAAATATTTGCAAGCCTTCTGCTATTACATCGTTCAAATCTCTAAGGAAAATATTGAGTAGAGTCAAACCAGGATAGATCTTAAGACTCCCTTTGAAAAGCCTAACCCACTCTGACAGCAAGTCATGTTTAACTGCTCCTGCAAGTTTTTTTTGCTCAGTTGTGCACTTACCCTATGATGCTTTTTGTTCACTGTATTTTCTAAGTTACTTAAGAAACTGTAATCTGGATCTGTGTCAAAACGTAGCTAATACCAGCATGTATGCCATGCACTCCTTTGTTCTTGCCCAACAGGCCACTCACATTGTTTGCCTGAAGATTCAGCTTTTTTACCAAAATTTTAGGTTAACGACTGAAAAATTAATAAAAAAAATAGTTTCAGGAAAAGCTTTCACATGTAATTTTTGTAACAAATGTTGATTTTCTTTGTTTTATTACAAATGAAGCATATCTTTAAAAAGTCAGAATGTGTCACTTTTTTTTTTCTTTCTGTTGCCTGTAATTGTGATTCCTCCCCACCTCGCCTTTCCTCTTCTCCCTTCCTGTCCCCTGGTTTGTTACATGAATGTGTTTGGTGTGAAGGGAAACCAGGGAAAAAGTTGGGGAGAGAGAGGAAATTTTAAATGGGGGGGGGTGGGGGCAGGATCTTGCTTTCTATCAAAACAGTATGTGAAGGAAAATAAAAAATCAATGAAAAACTTCCACTTGAAAAAGAAATTTAAATATTTCTCTTTGCAGTTACTCTTTCTGCTTAACTGGGCCATTACTGCTTTCCTGGAGCATTATCCTCTTGCTAAGGCCCAGCACTTTCCCTCCAAATTAGCTCAATCCCAACCTCTTCTCCTGCTGCTTTTCTTTGTATCTCAGTAGTTATTCCCAGTCATCCCTGGCTGACAGTTTGCTTGCATATTAGCATTTCAGTTTCACCTATACTTCTTAAAGCATCAAACAGCTCTTCGCCCTGTTCAGACCACTTTGCAACTTTTACGTATAGTGGTGTGTGTCTGTTTTGTATGTCAGATTTAGAATATTTGAAGATATTTTGTTACTCATTTTTCTGGTTTGCTGTTTTTTAAATATTATAGAAATTCTCTTAGATAGGGATGTTAAGACATTTTTGTGGTGATCCTTTTAATGTCAGCACCTGTGGTTGATTATTTATTTATTTATTTATGCTAATTGCTTGATGCTTTTACCAAATGGCCATATTCTGCCCTCATGCTAGCAGCTGTGTTGTTGACCTTATTCTTGTCTGGCTAGATTTTAGTTTTGCTTTTTGTATTTTCCTTAAAATTCCACGTACTCTTTATCTTCTGATATTTATGTGTGGGTATTTCTGCTCGATTGAGGGCACATGTGTTTCCTTTAGGGCCCAATTAACATTTTTCCTTGAACTATAGGTTAGCCTATGAATATTGCCGTAACTAGGCTTTTGTATACCATTTCATTTTCCTTTTTTTAGTAACGTATCTGAAAGCATTAGAGACCTGTTTGGTCTCTAAAACAGTAGTCTTATATTCTAAATCCAAAATGCAAACTTCTTTAGTGATAGTACGCTCTATGTACCTAAAGCAGTGTCTCTCATCTGCATTAGAGCTCAAATTTCTTAAACTCCAATTCCTGGATTTTCTGCTGAAACAAAAGGTGAGCTAAGGCAGATGTTTTGTTTTTCTGTGCCTCAGTTCCTCTATATGTAAAATCTGGGAAAAACAGCTGCTGTTTGCATTTGCATCTAAGACCTGCAGAAAATATTCTAAACTAAATATTCTAAACTAATATAATTTTTTGGCTGTAGGAAACCAATTTTATTGTTCCTTTTTTTTTTTTTTGTGAGTTCTTACATTCCACAATAAGCATTTCCTCTCTGGAATCCATGGTCCCTAGTGCCCCTTTCACTGATTTTAAACAGTTTCTTCCCTTTCATTGCTGTTCTGGGTTTGAAACACCTTGTATGTATCAAAGCACTTGAGCATGATCAGCCTTCAAAACTAGTACACTTTTCTCACTTATTTTCTATTTTATTGCTTCTGTGTATCTAATCTACCCTCAAAAATGCTGACAATCAAAAATGCTGTTACATTTTTTTTTCAGTTCTCATTAGCATTCCTTGTAACGTAAGGCTGACAGGAGAGGAGGAGAGGAGATGGATGAGATGGGGTAGGAAGAATTTGTATTCATACTAACATGAGTTTCACAACTGCCATTTTTGTTTCTTCCTTTCTCCATGTAGCCAGTGACTCTTTCATTATAATCAAGTCTGGGTCTTTTTTATGGCCCTGTGAAACAGATGGAGAAGTTAGATGTCATCTGTCTGTGTAAGAGCTGTGCCCAACACGGAAGAGGGAGAAGACTGAAGAAAACCACTGGGCAAATGACATTTTTGCTCACCAAATGGAGTTTCTTGTCTATCCGCAGTTTAATTCAGAATTATAACACACCATAAGGGTATGTATCAATAGGACCTAAGAAATCCTGTGTTTCTGAGATGTATTTTTTGTCAGTAAAACGTGAACCACAGAACATACAGCTTGTTAAACCTTTAAGGACACTTTACAGATAGTGAAGGGGAGGACCAGGCCCCAAGGAGAAAATAGGTAAAATTAGAAAGACAATACAATTTAAAATATTAATAAGCAATAAAGGAAGAGAGGTAAACAAAGAGTATGCAATAGATAAGCCAGCAGTGTTTACAGCCAGTGCATCTATGACCTACCTCAGATCTCCACCATTTTCATCCTAGGCAACCAACTGTCAAATAATCCACTGCTTCCACTGAGAAATGTCTAATCTCATATTTGTTGGTGTGCAGAGGAGAGGTCTCCACATGCATTTGTAAATGTTGTTTCATCTTATTTATTTATAAATCTTTGAAGTGCATGCAGTAAGAAAAATACATTTCCACATGGGAAGGAAAATGGAGTATTTATGTAGGATGGTACCTGCATTTGAAAAGAAAAATCCGAAGCGTCTATCCGTTAAAACATAGGCTTCATAAATAAATGTACAGAGCATATTATCAGTGCATATTGAGGTGAGTGAGGAGTTCTTGGGAAAGTAATTACTTTGTCGTATCCTATGGAGTATTACCCAAGTTACCAGCATTAATAATTCTCCTTATGAGTCATTTTATACTTATGACCTCTCAGCTATTCATATCATATAAAAACCCTGCATAAAAAGGAAAAAGAGAAAAGACTACTCTGCTGGTTCAGTAAAACACGTGCCAGTTAGAGAACATTTGTCTGAACACCATAATCAATATTATAATCAATATTAGCTCATTTCTTTCTTTGATCTTAAAAAAAATAATTTCTGAAATAGTAATAAAACCTTAGAATGAATAATGTAATTCTCCGTCACATTATTCTTAATTTTTCAATGGGAAAATGTGTTCCAATTAATTTTAGGTTGTAGCTTTGAGCAGGATACTTTTTATTTTTTTAACCTGTCCTGTCTGAGTCTGTGTGCATGTGCCTGTGTAGGCATGGAGGTGATGGGAAGTGCGTCTTTTGGCCCCAGGGATTAAGCCTCTCTCCAGAGTCTTGCTGTTGTCAGTGTTTGGGAGGGGAAAAAAGGCACAGCAGAAGGAATTTCTGACAGAGTCAGCCTGTCGTGTTCTGCAGTTCTTGTGCTTTGCAGAACTGGTCATTGAGATTCACACAGTGACATAGTGGAATAAAAATTAGATTTCCCTTTGAATAGGCTATTCAAGTCTGGCTTGGAACAGTGGTTTTTAACTTCCTTTTCAGAGGCAGCCTCTTGAATGCAAATTGACAACCTGTATGAGTTTATAAGTGCATCAACTGTGTCTAATTTGTAGTTAGAGTATTTTAAGACTTTTTCCATAACACATGGATATGCAAGTATATATTCACAAAACCGTTTTGAGACAGTTTTGTTAGTCAGCTATGCAATAACTAAGGCTTCAGAAATCATCCATAAGCCAAACCACTATATTTCTGAAAACTTTTACTGTTTACTTTCTTTTCCCATTTCTAGCCAGATATAGTGATGGGTTATTTTCTTTTTTGGCATTTTGGCATATTTCTGTTGACTTGAAGTCCAAGTATAAAGAAAATCACTGCCCCAAAGTCAATGAAAAAAGAAAGAGAAATATTTTATAGTGCAAATTCATGCATTTAGGAATCAATAGTAATAATTTTTGATGTAGTTTTGTGACTAAAGATTGAAAGAGTCAGCGGGAGCTTTGACAGTATTAAACAATCCCAGGATGAATGTAAGGCATGAGTAGAATGAAGCTTTGTGAAGGCAAATATGAGCCTAGATGTATGAGAGAAGGTATTTCTAGTAGGAAGAAGTACTGACCACTTTTTTCTCCAGAGGTCTGCTAGTATTGGGGCTGCAGGGACCCAAGCTGCTATCATATTTTCCTGGCCTACCAGCCAATAGTAACTGCAACGCCCCACTGATGCTTTGCCCTGTTTCTTTACCACCACATCAGCTCAATGCTATATTTGTCATCAGTATTCCTTATTTTGGCAAGCATAATGTGATAAGTATAGTGATGATCAGATAGCACACGGATGTGTCCAGCAGCATGAGTCTAAGCCACGACTTCCCTTTATATACATTAAACAATTCCTTATTTTGTATTGTGTTATATGGTAAACACTCTGAAAATCACTTTTTGAAAATCATTTTTGCTTGGTCAGTCCTTTATCTGTACACTAAATACACATGCAAGCTGCAGTCATTAACAGCACTGTGTTCAGTTCATGTTATGAATCCTTAAAGACACTATCTGATAATTCTTGATCTGCACGTTGTCATCACT
>WAAD01034519.1:10267-41649 GCA_013389945.1 Fregata magnificens | reverse complement strand
TCTTTTCCAACCTTAACGATTCTATGATTCTATAACAGAGCTTAGCCCAGTAGCTGACTAGATCTTTGGAGGAAGCACGGCAGGGGACAGTCTCTGCTTCTGCAGTTTGGGAGAAGGTATTCTCCTAAGCTGAAATGCTGGATTTAAATTTTCTGTTCCGATTTAGGGTCTTCAATACTGTGATTGAAGTTATTGCTGGTTCCTTTTCCTAAGCTCCTTTTATGTGAACAGCTGTATTCTCCAAGATAAAATCTTGTTAGAGGGCAAATTGACATGGACGTATCTAAGTGTGAAATAACGTTAATGTTTTTGTGATGTTAGAATTATATGCTATAAAAATAGTGGGAGTGTAAGGCATTGATAATAGGAGCAAAGAATGTAAAAAATTAATAGTGGAAAAACCAATTATGTTCTCGGCTGAAGAACTTGCAAGAAATGCCTATCAACCAACCATATTCTCTAGTCAGCAACATTACCTTTAAATGACAGTGCATTTTCAAACACATCATTTAGCTTTTGAATGCCCTTCAGAATATTATTGGTGGGTTTTCTTCTCCTGGAGACTGCACTAAGTTTTACATTTGTTTTTCTAACCATTTTTATACAGGGAAAACAGCTGGTGGCATAAGCGGACACAGCATTCTTCAGAGTTGCTTAGTCTGTTTTAGTTAGAGGAAAGCTGCCTGGGAAGATGGACAGTGTTCTTCTCTGAGCACGTTTTTTTGCTGCGTTTTAAATGCCATTGAAATTCCATTTGTTCTGTTAAAACAAATTTGCAAATAAGATGAGACATACACTTTTTCATTAATATAAAACAGAACAATCTGTAGTTCAGTGTAAATTATTACTGTTTCATGAGCAACTTTGAAAGTAGAAACCTGAAGTGCTTTCAGTTTGATGCACTGATGAGTTTGGATTGAGAATAAAATGACAACATTCTGAAAAGATTACTGATTTGTAGGGTTTGCTTTGTTCTGCTTCCAGGAACTTCTACAGACCTTTGCGTTGTAATCTCTGAATATTCATGCATTTAAAAAAATCGTGGAGTTTTTATTTTATTTTAAATAGTAAATATTTATTGACAACATTGTGTGCTTTGTATAAAAGCCATATACTACAGATATAGGATAGACTATATCCTTTATATCCTATAGATATAAAATAGCGCAGCATTTACGTTATTCAAAGATTTGTCTCGTGTTAGAGAATAAAGGGAAAATTTTTTTCTAAAATTGTTAGGTCTGGCCAACACTTGTGGGTGTTTTTTTGTTTGTTTGTTTGTTTGTTTGGGTTTTTTTAAAGAATGTTTAGTTTAAAGAAAGTTGGGAGGCATGGATTTGAGTATGTTTTTATGTGTGTATTAGAAAGGGGCCAGGGGCAGGGGAGAGGAACTCAAGAACATGCAAGGTCTGAAAGTGCTGTGTGGCTATGCTACGTTGTTACCATGACACTGAATAATAGTGAGGGGATGAGCTGAATTTCTAATAGCATTAATGGTGCCGAGCAATCCTTGTCTCCTGCCAGTAAAACATGCAGAAGTATTCCACAACTAAACCTTTTTTTTTTTTTTTTTTTTTTTAATGCAGCATGATTGTCTTGCAGCTGAGTAAGGTACAGATGAATTCTGCTGAGAAGGAAGCTGGGTAGGGCAATACATACTTCCAGTTGGGCTCTTTCACTAATGTGTCTATGGCATGCTTGTTTTAAGCTGTAAGGATTTTCTGAAAAGTAAAGGTGGAATTCAGGCTGTATCAAGCCCCATGTGTTCTCAGCTTCTGTACTCCAGACAGAGTGTAGCAGGAGTTCACCTCTGAAATGAAGCACACTAGCTTGATTTAGCCTTTTTTCTTACCTGAAAAGTCAGGCTTATGAAAAGGTTTAAATTAAAATTATGTTTAACATTTGGATTACCTGATAATATTTCCTGTTCAAATCATAGCCTGCTGTCTTTCTACCATCTCATCTTCTAGCTCTGTCATGCCATTGGGCTGCTGAGTAGCTTATATTGCTTACCTCGAACGTTGAGTTACATGAAGTAAGGAAAAATCGATACAGAAGGTTGGGAAGATGAGTTGTCTGGATAACAGTAGAGCAGATCTGTTACTCCACCACTGACTCAGGTTGCACCTGAAGGGTGACAAATGCCATCTTGTGTCATCCCTGCCTGATAAAACTTTGTAGCGGCAGCAAGTATAAAAATAGTTTCTTCCTTTTTGGCACATTTTCGCTAGATGAGACAGTGTCTGATTTCAACATTTAGTGAGATGATAGTTTTCAGACTTTCGTTAACAGGCACTTTTAAAATACAGAGTATGGGACTAACAACTTAATCTTTAAGTCTGTTACCTCTTTGTGGGGTTTTGGCTTTGAAATTCTTGTCATAGGTGAAAGTACAGCTTCATCAGCTACATGATGTCCATTCACCTGATGAACCAATCAAGCAATATTCATGGCACAGCCTAGCCCAGCATAACTAGCCATATTAGCAGTATAGAGAATGAGACTTGAATGCTGGTATTGGGTAGCTGTTTTAATCTTTGCAAATTAAGGTTTAGTCAGCCTTCTCCACAAAGGATTGATTTATTATGACAGAATTAGTTTTTTAAGACCTAGAATTGAAAAGGGTTGCTGCCCAAACAACGATATTTTCCCTAAGGTTGCATCTCCATAGGAATGTATTGTCAGGGTTTCAACTAGATGGCAAATATGCAAGGTCTTTGTCCTCAGAACTAGAAGTAGTGACTTTGTGTGGCCTGTCACAATGATTCACACTTGAAAGGCAGTTTCATACTGCCTTTGACATCCCTACCAGGCAACAACAACTGTGTTCATTTTGGACGGAAAGTTGCAGGCGCGACTGAAAATTGAGTGAGCCATGTTTGACCTAAAGCTGATTTCAAGAGCATTTTAAGTTCAAGAGGCTCATGGAAAAGATGTGCTTACAGTGTTTGTTTGCTTTTATCATTTGGTGGATGCATTTCTTCATGTAGTTTCTCTGAGGTGAAATTAGCTCAGCCTAAGGCTGGGCTTTCTGCTGCTGTTTACGGTCATCTCAGCTAGAGTCACACCTTCAGTTCTTGTCCCCAGGAGCAAATAAAGTGGAATCTCATATCCCTCCTTAAAGAAAAACATGTATTTGTCTGAAAGGCATGGCTTTAGGTTTTCTCCTCTCTAAATTAAGTTCTGGAAGAAAAAATTCAAGCTTTGCCTGTATTTGCAGAGAACAAACACAGAGTTTTACATGGCTCGCTTATAAGCACCAGCAGAGCATTGTCTAAAGCAACAGCAGCTGCTGCTGCAGGGGTCCCTGTTGCCTGGGAATGGCCAACAGGAGCTGTGGGACCCTCTGCACACTGTGAGCAACTCATGGGCACTTAGAGCACTTTTAGTATTCAAAAAAATCTATTTGACTGCATTTCACTGAACTAAGAAAATTCAGAGAGTGTCTAGCTGCCTATTGGACAATCTAAGAAATTACTTTTGTTATGCCCTTAAAAAGGTGTCATACAAGCATCCCAGCAGGCAGGTGAATATGAGGTGGTTGGATTGTGGTGAGTCACAGAGGGAGAGAGGGAAGGATGGCTGTTGCTGGAGTGAAGTAATGATGAAGTATCTTTAAGATAAATGTCCATTTACAAAAAGTTTAAAAGTTAAAGGTCACCATATTTTGTCTGATACAGTGTTTAGAATCAAAGCATGTCAGAGAAATGCTTAAAACAAGACACCTACCCACATCTCTGCCTTCCCTAAGGAATATAATTCACTGGAAATCCCTCAATGCTTTGGACATATTGAAATGGTTGACCTTTTCAGAACAGTTTCTCTCCAAGTTTCATTCCTTTTGTTCTTTACAGAGTTGGTAAGGCGGGGGGTAGGAAGAGGGTGGAATATTTTTTCTTTGTCTCAGATGGAAACTTTTCCCATGCCCACTGTACAGATGGAAGGAATAGTTTCAGTCCCAGAAAAACTAGATGCTTGACTGCTGGACAGAAAAATAGGCAATTATTTTTTTTAATTGGGAAAAAAAAAGAATAATTTCTGTATCTTATTCATTAAAAAACAGAGCTTTGTTACAGAGCTCCTTATGAATAACTAGCCCTTAGAGAGGCATAAGCTGCAATCCAGAATGACGTAACACTGATTGGTGGTAGCTTCTAATAAAAAAAGACCATAGGTCCTCCCTCACAAGCTTCTTCCACTGATCCGTTGTTTAGATATTTCCTTATGTTAGGCAACTCATAGTTAGAAACTTCAGTAAGTTTTCTTCATTAGTCTCCCCAACACCACCAGAATTTTCAGCTCAAGAGCTTTGGCTTGTGGTTGTAGTTGAGCAAAGGGGTGGATTTCCAGTGGTGAGAGGTGCTGAGGAGTTTGCAGGACCTGTGTAAAACTACAACGCTCTGGAAGGGTCGTGCAAAGGCCAAACACAAATTGGCATCTTCTTTGGAAATGCACAGGAAGGCAGCCAAGGAGTGTGAGCTGAGGAAAGCCTCCCCAGTCCCTTTCTGTTCTGCTCTTGGGGATGATTTGCCCCTGCATAGAAATGAGGACAGCTAATTCCTTTAGTTTCAACCTACTTACTGTCTTGAGGGATTGCACCTGGATAGGAGAGGCTTGCCAGGCAGGGAACAGTATTGGTTATTAAATGTGCAGCACAGTACTAACCCCTTCTGGATTCCACATATTAAGGAGCTCTGTGGTAAGCAGTTTCATAACATTAACTGGAGTGTATTGGCTGCATGTAAACAGGTACCATGAGTTGTTGCAGAGAGGATGAAGACATCCACTACAAGGAATTTATTTAGGAGAGGGAGAGCTTTGGTGTGTATTAAAGCAGCAGGAGTGAAGCAATATGTAGCACACAAGGAATACAGGGAAGGTGCCAAGTACAGAAAATGCAAAGGGTTCCAAGACATAGTAATGAGAAGTACTGGAAAAGAGTAAAAGGGGGAGAAAGAGACTGCAGGAGAAGCAACAAATATGAAGTGAAACCTTTATAATATATAGAGCACGATATGTAAGAGAAGAATTTTAATTTAATGAGATGATGTAAAGTGAAAAATTTCTTCAACAGCTGAATGTATTAATTTGCAGTTAATCCCACTGCAGTGTAGGAAAGCCCAAAGAAACTTCAGAGAGCCTTTATCAGACTTGCACAAATAAAAAACCCAAAACCAACCCACACTTTCCATTCCCTGTGATGTATGCCAGCCCTTTACACAAAAAGGCAGGCGCAGCACAACGCAAGCACCTCTGGTGGAATATTTGTGTGGTTGCTGATAATGATTAACTCTTGTAGGGAAGCAGTTGCAGCCTTCAGACAAAGGTAAGCCTGCTGTACAATGAAAAGGGCTGAACATAAAACTATACTTCACACTAACAAGCCGCGTAAGGATTTTTAGAGCCCAAATAATAGAGAGAGTTTGGACTTTTCTAACCAACTGGCAACAACTGTCTCCTGAGAATGTTTAAAGAGTTGCACAGGGATTAATTATAAACACACAGCTTGATTTCCAACCATTGCAAAACATCTGCAAGGTATAGATTGCCATTTGTATGTATAGTATTATGCGAGAGCGTCCTGGAGCTTACAAAAATACATGCTGGAGCCATGAATCAAACTCGGTCATGTGACAGAGGGGAGGTACCGGGCTGGCTCCCAGCCAGTGGTAGGAGCTGATGGGTGGAACAAACGGGGCAAAAAAAGACTAATATGACTAACGGATCCTGGATGCGTGGTACCCTTATTTGGATCTACAGGAATGTAGGCTGTAGCAGTTCTGCAGCTCTACCAGCCTTTTGCCTGACACTGGAACTGCTGCTCACAAAGTAGAATCCTGCTGCTCTGTGGTAGGAACGATAGAGAAAGAACATGGCCTGCATTTTGAAGGTAAATCTCTATCTGTTGCTTGAATGCATTGTTAGAGAGCCCCTCGCTGCTTAGAAGCATGGATTCGGTATGGTCCTATTGCATCTTCGCTGTCTTTTTGAATACTGGCTTTATTTGGCAAATGAATATGGAGAGATTCTGCAACGTACAGCTGTGCTCTGCTTCCCTCTGCCATTCTTTTCCTCTTTCCCTGCATTGTCAGAACTGTGAGCTATCGGCTAGCGGGAAGGGAACTGTGTACTGAATAATAGGAGGGGGGTGAGGGGCTCTGGTTTGTCTCAGCTGACTTTGAGCTGAATTCCTTCAGGAGCAATAGCATTCGGGCAACAGACTTCCAGTACAAAGGACAAAACAGGGGAAGTTATTTTCTTTTTCTGACCGTGCAGCATTTACTGCTTTTAAAGCAAAGGTTGCAGATGTGCACAGCTGTCCCAGTTGCTCCTTAAGCACACACTCCTCTGCTGAATTTACCCAAGATCCACATGCTCCACACAATTATACTTAGTATTTAATTACATTTGCTGATTAAACAACCTATTTGATAGGGGTTTTTTCCCCCTCACACCACCAAATATAAGTGTAAACTTACTGTGTGATCATATGCTTTCTCCAGCCTGCTTTCCTCACCGAGATAAAAGTATTTGCAACCAGCATGTCATGGAGATGGAAGGAGCATCACTAGCACTAAGTATTGAATGAAAGGGGAGGAGGCGGAAGTGCAGTCAGTTGAGAACAAACAGCATTTGTTTCCTTACAGTGTTGTCACTTGCAGGGAGTCACTCTCCTGTGCCTGGCTTGAAAGTGGTTTGTTTCAGATTCATTTGCTGTCTGCCTTGCTCCTTTCTGTGTATATTTTGAATACATTTGCACTCTGTTCCTTTTAGTAAATAAGACTGATCTGTGAATGCTTTGTTATTTTCAGTCTGATCTTCTAACAAAGGGTTGATTATCCCAAACTTTGGATGGCCTCTCATAGCAGTTGCCTTCAGCATATCAGCAAAATGGATAAATTGCAAAGCTTCAAAACAGTCCCCAAATAATAAGCATTCCTGTGTCTCCTTGAATCCAATTCTTACTGCTTTTTTTTGGTGTTTAACTTTAAAAACAACTTCTTATTTTGCTGCACTGTTTCCCCCTTTCATTCATTCCCTACTAGTGGGTCTGTGGTACATGGATGTTTTTTGAATTTTCTTTCATGAGCATGCAGGTTGTTGCAGCTTATATTAATAAATATGGCAAAGTCTGCTTCAAGTGCAGAAACTTCCCTGAACTAGCAGGTTCTGCTTGGAGATAGATGGTAACAAACTCTTTAAGCAGACAGCACTGATGCAATTGAGAGTTGTGACTTGAGATGAGGAGATACAAGCTCTGTGAATGTAGCCTGGCTTCACAAAGATAAGCATGTGCGCTCCTTTTTAGACACTCCCTGAATGACTTAGCTTGGATCTGCCAGTGATCCAGACCTCTCTACTTTTTTTTGACTATGTGGAGAGATCACATGCAAAATCTTCCCTCTGGCCCTAACAGTTAAATAAGGATATCCTTTTACAAGAAAACTCTGGTGTTTCTTTCCCCCTCCTGATCATTTCCTCTGCACAGTCTGGTGACACAGCCTGCCACAAGCATGACTTCTGCAGGGCCTTCCTTTTGCAGTTTGAATTATAACACAATAAACACCTTCCCTTTCCCCAGGCCTGGAGCTCCATTTGGTTGTAATTCTGATGATTAAATCAATAGATAAATTGGTATTCCTTGACAGACAGCCCTCTGCCAGCTTAATTGTTAATCTTGTTAATACAGGCAGGTGCAAGGATGAAAAGTGAAACAGATATGTGAAGATTAGCTTTGCCATAAGGCAGGCTGGGCTTTCTCAGACAGATATCCCATAGGAGTAATTTAAATGTCTAGATCAAGATACTTAATGGTGTATAAGTTTTTAATGTAATGCCTACAGGTACTCCTCAAGCTTTTATCATAACAAGGAAATTCAGAATAATATGTATATTTTGATGTGACACCAGGCTAATTCCTTCCTGAAAATACAAACCTGTTAGCTACAGCCTCCTCCTTTCTCTCAGTTTTTTCCTGACTCTCTTGTTTATTTAGTCAGTAGCCTGTGTGGAAACATTTAAAGAAAAAACTAAAACCAAACAAAGCAAACAAAAAACAAAAACCAAAAAACTGTGCTATAGGTATAGATTTTAGCTAAATGGTGGCACAGTGGATGGGAAGCCGGAACAACTGTGCGTCCTTGCCACTTCAGCCCGGAGTTCTCTGTGGCACTGCCTTGTGGCTTGCCCTGCATCCGTTCCTAGATTTTTAATTCCCCCCCGCCCCCTTCTCACTCATTCCCCTCTCTCTCTCGTGAAGATATTGAGATTTGTTGAATGTTGGAGTTCTGTCTGTGTGAGAGTTTAATATAAATGAGATTGGATAGAGATGTCTGTAAAGGGCAAAGAACAGAGGTGGCTATTAATAATTAACTGGAGTTACTTACAGTGGTTGAAAGCATATTACAAAAAGTGTATAACCTTTAGATACCAAGGCCTCCTTTTACTATGACTACTGCACGAAATAATCTCTGTGCGTAGCCCTTGTAGAAATGCTTGGGCAGGTGATTCTTCCTAGGGTGCGTGCTGTTTCTCTGGTGTTTGTTATGCACTCTCTCAAGGTAAGATTGGTGGGGCTGTCACTGATCATGGCTCCAGAAACTTTGTCTCCCAATCAGTAGTGGGATGTTCTTGTTAAAACCAGTGAAACTCTCTTCTTCTGAGGAATTCTCTCTTCTGTTGGGGAAATGCAGAAAAAGAGACAAGTTCTAAGATGCAGGATGTGTTATTTTTTTACATCATGTCTTTAAAAATCGTGGCAGAATAGCTGAGTGAAGCGTAGGCATTTCTTGGAAGCAAACAGTTGATCTTATGCTTGTTACTATGGTAGCTCTATGCCACTTGCTGATTACTAGATGAACAGAGTGATTACTATTTATGTAGTCACTATTATCCCTAAAGATGTTGAACTCCCTTAACTTCCACTGTATCAGCCACTGACCCTTTAAAATGATGACAGATGTTATTCAATAACTTACTTCAAAGAAACACTAGTTTTTGCATAATTGAAAATCAATGTACCTGTTGTCTTACAATAGATACAACATGAATGATAATGATACTCTGTAAAATGTTGATATCCCCCACTGAGGAGTCGACCATGATATTTTAAAGCAAATAGAACAGCTAACTTAGTTCACACGTGCTGCGCTCTGCAGGGGATTATGACTTCCCCTATTTACAAACTCTTCTTTTTAAATGGAGGTTTTGAAGATGATGATGGAGGTGGATTATGTTGTCATCATAGTACAATTTTAACTGTGTA
This sequence comes from Fregata magnificens, assembly GCA_013389945.1. NCBI lineage: Eukaryota > Metazoa > Chordata > Aves > Suliformes > Fregatidae > Fregata > Fregata magnificens. The sequence continues at coordinate 32,384 of WAAD01034519.1, read as the reverse complement.
GGCTTAATGTGGTAGAATTTAATAAAAAAGTCCATGTGTGATGGGCCCATACAATGAGGACTAAATGTGAAATCTAGAAAGAGGTTTCCTTCTGTTTTGTGTGCTGTGTATTTACTGTGTGGTGAACAAAAGAGTTTTCATGTGCCTACAGGCTGGACATGACCTTCTACCAGCAGAGATCACAAGTGAGTTGAAACCTTCAGTGAAATTCGGTGGTCTAAATAGTATTTGTATCATGTGAGGCAATGCTCTTGTTATTGCAGCTGATTGTGAGTTCTCTCAAAGGAAGCAGGTGGCCAACTAAAATCTGTAGCTTCTTTAATTTTTTTTTTAATCTAATCCAAAGATGAAAGAACTGCTTTGCAAAATGTAACTTACAGGTTTCAGCCAAACAAAACCCTTCAGCTCATGCTTGTAACAGTTTTTTGCAGGATGCTGTCAAAGCTGACCATACCTGTGTGTTCACCTATGATTGTTTTGCATGTTTCCTCTCCGTGGCTATCTCAGCTGGTTTAATTAAATGCACAGGTTGTATTTTCCCCCTAGTTCACACGGCAAGCTGGTTTTGGCAGGAATTTTCTTTGAGAGTTTTCTCTGAGTGTTCAATGGCCTGCATGTGATTGGGGTCTTCAGACATTGCAGTAATACAGATAACATTACTATCTGCAGGCATATGCTTCATCTGCACTTTTGAGACTAAAATAGCAAAGCTGATCTCATTCTATTAAATTTTCCACCCTGGCAAGTAGCTGTTCAGAGGGGAGAGGCAGAAGGTCTAAAAGGATCTGGTCCTGGTGTTTGGACCCTTGTGATTCTGGATATTTAGTTATTAATTTAATTTTTTTTTCAACCCCTATGTGCATGACAAAGATTGTAGATATTTCCTCCCAAGTTTCTACATCATCAGAAGCACACTCCTTGTTTCACCTCTGCTCTGTTTTTCAGGGTAGGTTTTGTGTCTCACCATAATTCCATTCACTGCTAGAGATTTGCAGGGTGTGGGACCTTCCATGGAGATGACCTCTATATCCTGCTTGAAGCGGGTCCAAGATAATTCACATATTCCCTCGACTGTTGAATTGACTGCAGCAATGTTTATGCATGGCATCCAGCCTTTTTCCTATGCTGAGAATTGTACTTGGATCCTGTTTGATTCTCATGCTGTGCTCTTTCCTCTGACATGACAAGAGATGGAGAGATCCTAGGGAAAGGAACAAAGATGGCCTCCTCTCCTCATGGGAGGATTCCCATCTGATGGGTCATTTCTCAGCAATGTCTAAATTTGCTGCAGGTTCACTGTAAGGAGAGCTCTCAGCCTGTCTTAACCTGATGATCAACAGTTTTGTGGGCTGTGGTATTTCTATTGTGACTGGAATAATTCCTAGGAATATGTTGTTATATCTTTAGGGATGAAAACTGTAAATATGCAAAGATGCCCCTTATGAGGTATGCACAAATGAGTTGGAAAGTAACAGGCGGATGCAACAAGGAGTTACAGAGAAGAATCGGGATTTCTGAGGCAGTAACCAGGTTTTTTGTTGGATCACTCCATCCTTATTTGCTATGGCTGATTTCCACCCCGCCCCCCCACCCCCCCCAAAACTAGCAAAACTCCATAGTTAATTCTTTCTGATGCTCCTTCTACATTGGATATTTTTATTTTAAATATAATTCATAGAATGATTCTGTTTCTAACTAAAAGACTTCTTTTTTGTTGCTCTACATTGTTTACCTCTAAATTGCTCTGAAGTGAATGAAGTTGCATTAATGAATCCAGCAATGTGCAGGGGTAGGATTTGCTGTATCATGGTCCAGTGGTGCTTAATTACCATGTAAGATTTTATGGAGTGTAGTACATGGAATTTTGTAATGTGGGGTTTTTTTATTATGTTGACTTCTTGAAAATTTAAGGAAAATTAAATTCTAAGAAGTATAAAAACACTTTTCATTTTCACTTGCAATGATCTTAAACTAATTATACTTTAAAGATAATATATTAGCCCCTCCCAAGCAGAAGGAGATGGCAGTCTGGTCAGTCTAGTCCTACAAGAGGACTTGTTTTGGTTGAATGAATTTGATTTTGATGCCCATGTAGCTAAACCAAGACAATCTCCAGTGTAAACATACTTCAGTTGGTTTAAAACTGGAGTTTCCTGTCTGAATTCATTAGAGGTATAAAAACTAAAATCACAAAACCAGCATGAAATTAGGAGCTGTCTTAGGGTTTTACATTTATGTAGTTACGTGATAAAGCAGTAATGGGGAAAAGTTTTTGTTTTGCAGTCATCTTTAAGAAATGAAGCATGTGTCATCCAGATGTTTTAGTCTTCTCCCCCACCCGGGATACACAATTATTGTGCTCATTATCACGGGTATGGAATTGCATATTAAAGGTAGAGTAGTCTTCTCAAAATTCAGCCTCTTTGTAGACTTTTGCATGAGCTTCATTGGTTTATGTCTTGTTCTGTTTTTTAAATTTTCATTTTGACGTGTCATGAATGCCAGATAACTTGGCGTGTCATAGTATGACATCAAACATCATAGGAAGCAGCAAATTCTTATACTTTGACGTAACATATCAAACCCTTTGGAATATAGGACAGATGTGCTTTTACTTATTTCTAGTGAGATGGTAGCCAAAAGAAAAGTGGACCTTGTTTTGTGTTGGTAGCTAAACATTTGTGGTTAATTTAAGGGGGTCTGAAATGCAGCTTAAAAGATCCTGGTTTTTATTTTATTTTTTAGGTTTTAGTCACAGCTGTCACAACATCTACTCAGTTAATTTGAAAAGGCAGAGCTGTCAGCATTTTTTCTGTTCCTTTGCCATGTTTCATTCCAGAAGTATCTGTGCACCTTCCAGAAGTGTAGTACTGGACACAGTGCTCTGAACAGGGTTTGTTCTTTCATCTTTTCCCAAGGAAGCAATATCTATGCCGCAGGTTGACTTTTTTTAAGAGGGATTTTTTGTGTTTGGAAAAAAAAGGAAAAAAAATAAAGAAAAAAGAAAAGGAAAAAAGAAAGGTTTCTCTGTATTTGTTAGGAAAGGCCAAATGCTCACACGTGGAATGGAAGGTGAACTTCTTTATCTTCCTGGTGGTTATTGGTTGAATATCATTTTTGGATCAACCCCCTCCCCAGAGCGGCTTTTACCATAAAATAAAGAGCTATTTTGTGCAAGAAAAATGAAATTATTGATTGTAAATTTATTTTAGATTTTTAGTTTGACTTTAAGGTATTATGGGCCCGGAGCATGCAGCCACTTGCAAATAAATGGCTGACATTGCAAAGAGGATTGGAAATTCTGTGGGAAGCCCATGGGAAGAGTAGGAGGCCTTGGCTTGGCTACTGCTGTGGGGTCCCCTAATTGCTGCAGATAGGTGCTGCTGTGTGGCAAGTTGGTTGTCCCCAAGAACAAAGCCAGCCTATGAACCAAACTGATAATTTATTTTGTGGTTGTTATCCATGACACTTTGCTGATACTTTCTTCTGCCTATCAGTTGCTCTCCATCCACGGTCTGATTCGTAGCATAGAAGGTTAGAAGTGTGCATATATATATTACAAGGAAGAGGTGGAAGTGTATTTTATCTTGCTAGTATTTGAGACCTCTCTCCAGTAGCTAGGAAGAATTGATCTTTGTGGGGATCCGTAAACAAGGTGGGTAAAGGCGGCTGTGTTTATTGGATGTATTCCCAAGAAATAAAGCAAAACTCTGCCTTGGGCCCTGTCATCTCTTAAACCTGAGGGAACAGTTGCCTCACTATTGTCAGCATCAAATACTCATGTGGGATGAATTTGCTATTCCTGTTGGAGGAAAAACTGCATGTACTGCATTTTGCATTGTGGTTCTTGTAAATAACCCCTGCACTCCTGAGATAAGAAAGACCAACACTTTTCCAGTGGGTTCATTGGTTTCTGCAGAATGGGAACTTGGACTAAAAAAAGACAATGTGTGATTGTAATGTATGTCGTGTTCCTGAGTCTGAGGACAAAATAAAACATGGCTGGATGAGGTGTGAATTGCTGTATGTCATCTCAGAAAATGTTAAATATTAAACTGAATAGTCTCCCCACTCCCCTCCAAAACACCCAATGTTTATGCAAATGTTGCCTTTACACTGTTACAAATATAGAATCATAGAATCATAGAATCGTTAAGGTTGGAAAAGACCTCTAAGATCATCAAGTCCCACCATCAACTAACACCACCATGACTCCTAAACCAGGCCCTGGAGTGCCACGTCTATACCTTTTTTGAACGCCTCCAGGGTTGACGACTCCACCACCGCTCTGGGCAGCCTGTTCCAATGCCTAACCACTCTTTCAGTAAAGAAATTCTTCCTGATGTCCAGTCTAAACCTCCCCTGACGCAACTTGAGGCCATTTCCTCTCGTCCTATCGCTAGTTTCTTGGGAGAAGAGTCCAAGACCCGCTTCACTACAACCTCCTTTCAGGTAGTTGTAGAGAGCGATAAGGTTTCCCCTCAGCCTCCTCTTCTCCAAACTAAACAGCCCCAGTTCTCTCAGCCGCTCCTCATAAGACTTGTTTTCTAGACCCTTCACCAGCTTCGTTGCCCTTCTCTGGACATGCTCCAGCACCTCAGTGTCCTTCTTGTACAGATAGTAGTGTCACAAGGTTATCGAGTAAGATATGCTGGTGCATTCATATGCTTTTCAGCAGCTGTACAGGTATACTATTTTTCTTTATTTTTTTAAATCAGTCAACCAACTGAAATTATGTTATCAGTACAAAATTTATATAAATGGGGTTTGTATTTAAAATAATGACAGTTATTTTGCTTCTGATCATTTGAGCAGAAGCACCTGGAAAACATGAAAATTCTCAGTTTATATATTTCAAATTGGATAGAATGCCATGCTGGATATTCTTTTTCATCTTTACCATTGAGAAGAACAAAGGTGAGGCAGGAACTGAAATGGAAGGGTTTGGGAGATGGAATCTTGTAAGTGATGCTGTTCAGGAGTAATGGCTTGTGTTGTCCAAAGGCAGTCCTATTAGGCCGTTCTTGTATGTCTGTATAGCGTGTGTGACATTTTAAAATGTGACATGGGAGCACCATACTTGCTAATGATTAAATGAAGCAGTAGCTTCTTATGAAAGGTACATTTTGCAGCAACTTGCATTAACAATAGGCAGTGGAATGCTAGCCTAGGCAGGTAAGATGCAGGTGTGGAGCAGTTGGAAATAATCAGAAAAACATGTTTATTTCATGGGAATAGCAATTTGTACAGAAGAAATGCAGAATGAATTATTTATAGATCCTGTCTCCTCTAATGATGCATTCCTTGCATGTTGGTTTGATGTAAGATTAGGTATCTTCTGTCTCCTAAAATTCTTTTCCTTAAAATTATATCTAATCTCACTACTAGCAAAAGTTTGCCAGGTCTTTGGCAAAGGGAATGCCCTCTTGAGCATGTAACAATATGAGACATCATTCCATGAGATTTGGTGTTTTATTTCTAAATAGGAAAAGCCAGTAACCAAATAGTACTATTTTTTTTTTTTATCTTGCAGGTTTCACAACCTTTTGTTAATCATCAGTTTTTAGTTTCTTCCAAATCTATTGTTTACTCGGATTTGAACATAATTTTCTTCTTGGAATGACGGGATGACATTACATTTAAGAAATAACAATGTGTATTTATTAGTTGTTTAATATACATATTGGTATTATTACAAACCCATTGAGGCCAGTAGAACACCACCGGGTATACTTTGAATAATTATTACTATATTATTTTACATTAGCTTATGAAATTATGTCCTTGTGGTTTATGTATGTACTCCTCTAAATTCCTAAGATCTGGCCCTTCTTCATGGTGGAAGTCACCTTATTTTTCTGATTAACCCAAAAAGGCTAGAAGGCTTTCATGTTTTAATGTGTTGCGTTCTGCTGTGGGATGCAGTTACACTAGAATAAAGTTCCTATACGATTTTGTTTGTTCTGATTTGGCAGAGGAGTAAAGATTTGAATTCCAGTTTACGTGTGTCCACACTGGGTCTTATGTGGTTATTAAAATTCATTATCGTTTTATTAAACTTTTCTAGCTGAGCCCTCTCAGCCACGTGAATAAGTTATTTACAAGTTACCGCATGTCAGCTGATCTATTGTAATTTTCCTGTGTTTGCGTTCATCTGTGGCAAGCTAGTCAGGTAATAATTAACTGTTAACAGAGGAGAGCTTTCTATTAGTGCTTCTTATGTGAAGACACACACACAAAAAAAAAGCCTTTGCATTTAAAAAAAAAAATGGAGAATGAGACTGACTCATTCTCCTGTGGGATCCTTTGGAGCTGTGGAATGTGTAACATGAGGAAAAAACCTGGTTGAAGACACATCTTTTGTAATTGAGATATGGAAGTTTTGCCAAAAGAAAAACTTTTGTAGGTTTTTTTCCATATGATTACTGAGACACTTTCAGACAGCTGTCTCTGCATGTTTCTCTATCCCTCTTCTATCTTTTTTTCATTTCTGTCCACAGGGCATAAAAATGTTTTTACAGAAAAATTAGTTTTACCCTACTAAATGTTTTTCTTCAGTAGGGAAATGGGAAGAGAAAAGAGCCATTGAACATTCCAAACAAGATAAAAGACATGGCATCTTTAGGAACATTTCTTGAATTGTATCCTTACTTCAGTGTGCATATTCTCTCAGCCAGCACTCACTGCTCTGTACCCGTTATCGAGACCTGGCAGTCTACGTCTGCAGTTTGCAGCTCTTATTATGAAATGCAATCCATACTGTGTTTTCCCTTCGTGTTCGCTGCCACTTGCCCACTCATATTTCATTTAGCCAGTTAAGGTATCTTAGTGGTTTTAGCAGGTCACTTCAGATGAAACCGGAGAACAGAGGACCTTGAAATGCCATAGAAGCCTCCCCCATCCAACCGCACTTCCTCTTGAGAATACTAAATATAGAGACTTGGTCTCCTTGTCTGTAACCGCTGCCTTAACCACGAGAAGAGACCTGGATCCCAGAGCCAAATGTGTAATCCAAGAGCCAGATAGTCAACGTGTGGTCGCTGTCCCAGGGAGCAGTGCCTCTCACTCTTTCCTCAGCAAAGCTCTGGCTTCAGAGACTGGTGCCTCTGACAAGCCACCTACAGCTACTCACTTTCCCCTCTGTTGTGCCAGCACAGCTGTACGTGGGGCTGTGGTAACATAAGCAGAAAATGCAACTGGATTAGAATAACTCTTTTTGCTTTCCAGAGGGTCATTTTTAAGGTTAATTAGTTTCCTGAGTATTGCAGAGATTGCATTGGACCCAGCTGAGGTGCTGGTACAAGCATGAGAGAGCAGTCTACAAAGGGTCAGGAAATCTTTATGTGGCTAATACTACCAAAAAACTTTCTGCAGTAGTAGTAGCCCATTCTATTAATTGTCTGCCCGCCAGTAGGAGACTGCTTGCCAATGTGTAGGCAATAAGCCTAGTCTGGATCTAGCCACCATTTAAATGGGAAGATAAGCTATATGGGAAGTTCTATAGCAGAAATGCAGCTCTATTACGTGCATGCCCCAGTGCCCTGAGTTAGAGAGGGGGCAAGTCCCCTTGTCCAGTCTGATAAATTGGTGCCTTCCGAGCACTGGAATATGGTTTTAGTGTGCCTAGAATGGAAAAAGGGAGTTGTTCCCTACTTCATCTAGTCCTGATGGAGATCGTTGTTTGTCCTGGACTGGTAGATACCTCTATAATCTTTTCCAGCTATGATCAGCTGAGCTGGCTGCATGCTACCTAGCTTTGGTACCTTTGAACAATACCCCATGGCCATCTCCCTGCCTGTATATGCCACCACCTCCTCACCTGCAGTCCTGCACAAATTCCAGGTACCACAAAATACTTGCGTTGCTTAACTTCTACATTTGACTGTAGACAAGTCTGAATTATTTAGGAAGCAGTACTGTGTTCTAATAGCACTAATGCTATAGTTTTAGATAGTAATTGTACTCAAACAGCCTCATAGACAGTTAGTGACCATGTCTGTTGGATTTATGCTTTTAGGCCCTTTGTTTCTTCAGATGTGGTCTCTTATTCAGCATATGATTGTATATATATCTATATCCCTAAAATGTTTTTGGTTCTTTTCTGCTTCCTATTTCTGCAGATCATAGATTTTATTTCTATCAGTGTCCTACAGCTGAATTTTTTTAATTAAAAGAATGATTACCCATAATTGTATCGGTCGGAGATCTTGAAGAAGCCATTCAAAGTCCATTCTACTTCAGTTTCTTGTATAACGTGGCCAAATAAGACTAGACAAAATTTTCCCGTGTTGGATCCTACGAGAGCAAGAGACAACAGTGACTGCACTGTAGTTGGCCTTTATTGACAGTGATACTGAATGTCTGTCAAATAAAGAAAGAATATTAAAATTGCTTGTGGTCTTACATCTTGCTGGCCTCTGAAGATATTTTGTTTCCTGTTGTTTTACTAAATACCATCGGTATTCCAAGTTTGACCACGTGTCTAGAAGGCAGTGTGTTAGTTCATCTGCTGTCTCCCCAGGGTGCTTGTGCTTTTGAGGTACGTGAGGTGAAGCTCAGCTGGCATTTTGTTAAAGCTTTGCTTGCATAGCTTTTTTGCCTCTTGGTGTGTCTGGTATTTCAGGTGAGGGTTGGAAAATGAATGTTTCTGAAAATTCAGCTTTCAGTATTTGCTAAAACTAATGTTACGCTTGATGGCACCTACAAATTACCCAGAAGACTGACTGTGCTTTTTTTCCTACTGAGGTCTTGCATGAGATCTTATTACTACTCGCCGTTCATTGATTCTAGTTGGAGAAGCTGACTTTGGTGTACTTGTTTGGAATGCAAACTGCAAGAGGTGTTAGAGCTACAGACTCCTATATTACCTTTTACCTCTGATCATCAGTTTCAAATCTGCCTGAGGCCACTGCAATGAGGAACAATTGTACAGTGAAAAGTGCATCCCCCAAAAGGCAGATATCATGCAGGTCACAGATGTGTGGAAATGGATTGTAGCTGCTTTTTAGCTTCAAAATCTGCAGGAAAACATTATCAGTGACACTGAACAGAAAATTGAATTTGATGGACTTGCTCCTTTTTAGTTTTTTCTGTCTGTTTGCCAAATCTTGCTCTCAAAATGAAGTCCTCAGCCCCTTGTGAATAAGGCCAGAGAGTTGAATTTCCTTCTGGGCCTCAAGGCAAGGTACTATGGCTTGTCAGGATTTGCTAATGGCACCATTAAGCCACTGTTGTTGTATTTGTGAAGTATCTTGTGAAGCATTGCATGCAAGTGCTCTAAAGCAATTTATGGGAAAATGTAATCCATTTATGGAAATAAACATCCTTGTAAGAAGGAAAATGGAAAACTCATCAGTAGTTTAGATAAAACTGTGGGAAGTCTACTGGAGGGGGCGTGGAACTAAAATATCATAAAAACCTGAACATCCAATTGATTTAAAAATTATTTACTGGGACGAAACATACTTATTTTCTTGTACCAAATGAAAATAAGTTTTGAAATTGTTGTTCAGTTTTAAAGGTCTATGGCTCTAGCAGCCTGACATGTGTGATGACTAGTAATGTTTCTTCACTCGGTAAAGAGTTCCATAAGCAGCTGTGCACTTTATTAATTGTTAGTTGTATTGTTTATCAGTATTTTATTCCTAACAACAAAAAAATTGCTGTTTTCATAGAATCATAGAATGGTTTGGGTTGGAAGGGACCTTTAAAGGTTATCTCATTGCTTGGACCAGAAATGGTATGATAACATTGATCTAGTATTTCCCTTTAGTGGACATAGGATTGTTTTAACCGTGGTTCAAAATAGTAATTAACAATTTTATATAAAAGAGTTATGCTTTGTTTTTCAAGTCAATACTTGAGACCTTCTCATCCAAATGAAATGGGAAGAATTGCTTTACTTACATAGCACTACCATTGCTTTACCTCATCTTTCCTACCGTCTGTAGTTGGAAAAAAGTGAGATTATAGGATCCGTATTGAATCATGAGTATGGTATTCCAGATGACTGGAAAGGATAGAGCTATTTTGCATGCTTCTTAACTACTAAACAAGCAGGGTACAGAGGAATGTAATTGGTAACCGACTTGCTGCCTAGATGATGTTCTTTAATATTCCCTTGAGTAAAAAGTATGAACTATTTTTGTGCTTAAAGAGGCTTGTTTCCTTTCAGGAATTTAAAACTATTTATAAATTAGGTAAGAAAGGTATTAAAAACTTCAGAGAATGAGCCAGGTTTTGCTGATCTTGTGTGAAAAGTTCTCTCTTAATATTCCATTTGTGTGATTGCAGACTATGACAAAAACTTAATGAGTGTGATACATGTACAGTATTGTTATGGATATGTAATGTACTTGCCTAATAGTTTGTTTTTGCACTTTTATCAGTCATCTATTTGCCATGCAGTCCATGAGGAAAGGTAATGAAATATAATAAGGGCTGTCTCCAAAGCTGTGGAAGGAAGTAATTAAACTTAATTGAAGTAATTTCTTTGAAGTATAATAGCAGGTGCAAAGGACTAATTCAAAGCAGATTTAGGCAACACATGCTTTGAAATGCTACCTGCAAATAGATAGGTATTACCGTTATTTAAATAAAGTTATATGAAACTGTATTCTGAAACCTGAGTCTGGAGATCAGGTCTAATAATAGACACTTGGGTGAAGTTTTGATAAGGGATGTCACTTCTGTTTCCTAATTTATTACACTCTGCCAGTCAGAAATGAAATCCCAGAAGTGCTGTCCACGTCTTATCAAACAACTGCAATAGAAATGGGAATTAGCCAGGGCTACCCCTGAAGGTATTCTATCATGGCGACTTCATCATCAGGTATGATAAGCCCTCAGGTGGAAATTATAGGAAAAACTACATTAATAATTCTGAAATCAAATTACATTGTATTTAGAAATGTTACCTGAGAAGGTATAAGATTTCTTGTATCTTTGTACTGTAATATTCTTACGGATTTTAAAGGTACAGTCAGTTTTACATCAGGAGCTTAAATCAGGCTTGTTTCTGCAATAAACAGGAAAACATGGGTTGCTGTTCTGTAGGGGATTGAATATGAAATTTGCATAAAAAAACAGGTAAGATAAAGTTAGTTTTTACAACATACATGCTTTATTTCTTCACAGAACTGATGCAAATAGGAGAACGTTAAACATAAATCTGAGATTTTGTTTTCTTACTCTTTAGTGCTTCAGAATTGTTAATTTCTTTCCACCCGCACAATCATTCTAAATTAAAAAAAGATGTCAAATATCTCAACTGACTAACTAACTGCTCTGTCAAACTCCAAAGCAGCTAGGTGTGAGTACATCGTTTCCTTCCCAGACCCACAATGGGGGGCAAAATACAGGAGTACGAGCTGTGAAAAACGACTGGCCCTCTCTGAATTTGGCTGATAGCTCAAGTGCTGATGGGCTGAGTGTGGTGGCAGGAACTGAGAAGAAAGCAGGTGCTGTCCCTGGCTGCATATGGATGGGGAGATAGACTTCTCCAGCACTGAAGTGGTAAAATGTGATTAGCCATATACAGACTGGAAGATGTCTATCGTTAGGATGAAATAACGGAATGGTAGTCAGGGCTTTTTTCTATTTTAACTTCTTTGTTGCTACTGAAGCACTAAACAAGCGTGGGTAAGTAGACTAAGATTTACTGCTGAACTGCGAGAGGGACTGCACTTTGAATGTTTTCTTGGGGTTAATTTCTGTCTTAGACTGTTGGTAATTCATGCCACAGGTGGGGATTTTATGGCAATGTATGCATAATGCAATAGGCTGCATCACCCGGTGTCTCTGATCTCTTTTCCTTGTGAGAGGAAGGAAAAGTTGGCTTCTCCTTTCTGTGCTATAACACTAGATTTTTTTTTTTTAATGTGTGTTGGTTGACAAAAAAAGGTTCCAAACAATTTTTTTTTGTTCTTTCTTGTTCTGCTGAGAGAAACATTGTTCCATGAAAGCCAGCCGTGGGAGGGCTGGTTGTATGACATTAAATGATTGCCTCCCGAGCTGTGCACATGCTAAGGGATCTGCGCACAGTAGTGCTCCTTTGCCATGGGAGCAGGACCATGGGGTATTGCTGCCTCTCTGAAAGCCAACAATGGATTGCACCTGGGCTGGCTAAATAAGTGAGGTGCCTGAAGGCATTTCTTGTTATGACAGCCTGTCATCTGGCTTAATTAAGGCCTCTCTTCAAAAGAGAGGTCTTTAACTACTGTATGGATTTTTTTAAAGCTTGTCTCTTCCCTGGTAAATGTAGGCACCCCATGGTGATCAGGGCTTGTCCCTGTTCTTCTCCTGCCACAGGCTAAGAGTAATTCTGAAGTGTGACAAAGCAGATGGAAAGGATTTGTTGGATCAACTGCTAGTTTGTCCCCTGTCCTCATCCCCTAGAACAAATAGCACGTATGTCTATGTGTGTATGGGAAGTTGGTATGTGCATGCTTTCTTTCTATAGGAACTAAAATTAAAAGTGAAAAATCCCAAAGTCTGAAGTTTCTCCTTTGCAAAGAATTGTGGGAGGCAGATAACCACCCACTAATGTTCTAGATGTTAGAGACGAAAAATCCTATGAGGAGAGTCTGAGGGAGCTGGGCTTGCTTAGCCTGGAAAAGCGAAGACCTAGGGAGTAGCTACTAGCAGTCTCCTACCTCCAGAAGGGTTAGAGAAGATGGAGACAGGCTTTTCTCAGAGAAGCATGGTGGGAAGAGTCAGCAGCCACAAGCTGCAACAAGGGAGATTCCAACTAAATATAAGGAGAAAAAATTTACACTAAGACTGGAATAATGCTGGCACAGGGGCTTGGCACATGCAGCCTGGGAAATATTCAAAACTCAACAAGACAAGGCCCTGAGCAACCTGATGTGACTTTGAAATTAGGCCTACTTTAGGCAGGAGGTTTGACTAGGTGATCTCTAGAGGTTTCCCAGTCTTAATTATTCCATGATTTTATGATTTCTACAATGCTGCTGCGGCTATTCATAATGTTAATTGTAGTACACCATATGTAGCAGCATTATTGAAATGTGTCTAATAGCTGTGTTAGCAGAATCATCCTCACCTATGGGCAGTTCAAGCATTTTTAGTTCTCTCTTTAATCTTGCTGAGGTGGCATAGTGTTACCTCCAGAAGGTAAAAACATTGTAAGTTTAATTATTTTACATGTAGAGGGGTAGATTGAAGAGCTGGAAATGGTGGCCTTTCAGTCATGAAGTAGAGGAACCCTTTACCAATTGGCTTAGGGCATGAATAAATTACTGACTGGTTATCCTGAATGTAGCGTTCTTGATCCTTTGTTAAGGTCTGTGCAATTAAGTGCAGGCTTCCCTTGAAAGGAATTACAGTTTGCAATACTCTTAAGAAAGCTTGAAGGATTGTATTTGGCAGCAAACTTTAACGTGGCAGGGTTTTTTTGTCCTAGAGCCTAAATTTAATTTGTTCGTGCATAATGCACTCAGTTGAGAATTTTCTGAAGTGGTGGAGTGTAACTGCTTTTTCTGCTTGTGTTCAACTAGACAAGAAAATCTAGCTAAACCGATAAGCCTCTAGTAATTTGATGGTTTGTGAGAGAGCAAGTGCAAACTCGGTCCATCTCTTTTCAGCTCTTCTTTCTGCAGTTCACTGACTCATCTTGCCCTGTTTTTCCCAAAGGCCCTATCTAAAACCTATATTCAGGGTTATTAACTTTTTTGCTTTATGTAATTATACAAGAGAGACTACCTGGAATGAGGTTTATAGCTTACTACTGGTATGAAAATTCCATGGGTTTTTTTCAGTATTAAGGATAAGTGAGGGAATGTTTGATACATATGCCTTTAATAGAGCTAAGTATGATGAACAGGAGTGATTTATTCCAGCTGCCTGTTTCTGCTGAAATCCACCCCTTTCCTTGTTTCTCAAGGGTTGTAGTGCAGGCACAGCAAACTTTGAGTTCTGCCCACCCAAACTGTGCATGGTAAGACACTGCCATTTGCATTTCACAACATTATTTTTAATGGAATGGCAGAATGTACAGTGTTGTTCAGGGACAATGTCTGCTAGATATGCCCAAACCTAGTCTTACAGATTTCAGAGGAGTTAGAGAAGTGCTTTGCTTTGCTCTCATCTTACATTTTTCTTGAGGATTATGATACAAATGTATTGTCAAACTATTTTTTTTTCTTTTTGCCACTTGTTAACCATAGCATAAAATCAACTGTTTGTGGAAAGGCTTACTGGTAAAGTTATTCTAGAATGTTTGTAGGAAACAAAGGTCAATCCACTGGTGCCTGTAAAGTGAATTCATTCTAACATTATGGTCACAATTCTTTAGTGTGGTTTTGGCCCTCCTGCTAGCAGTACTTATTTGTCATCTGGAAAGGTTCAAATGACCATCCTATGTCTAATATGCTGCCATGTTTAATCTTTTTGGATTCAAGGCTAAACTTAGTCCAAGTTCTCAGCCAAACTGTGTAAACAGCGGATGTCATATGCTTTGGAGCCTCTGACTCCTGAAGTAAATTACCTATTTTTGCTTTGATACGAAGATGGAAAACAAACACACAAGTTCTGGAGTTTGTTGCAAGCCCCAGAATCAATTTTATTACAGGGAATATTATTGCAGGCCCACTATCAGTGGCAAATATGCACAATTTTAAATAGATTGCTGTTTGCAAGACTGGCCTAGAATGTGTGTGTTTGCATGCACGTCCATGTTCTGGTGGACAGAAGGTAAGGGCAAATGTAACTACTGACTTTGTATCTCATATCCTCTGTCTTTCTGGATGTAGCTTCTGGCTTTACAATACTTTCCCAGTTCCTAAATTTTCTTTCTCAGACATTGTCTGATATGGACACAATATTTTTAATATTTTCTGAGTTTGATAGACTGGAGGCCATAAGTGGATTACTACACATGACTAGAATAAAGCTTCATTTTCAGCAGTTCAGACCTCCATATTCAAAAGCAACAAAATATTCCAGCTTTTTCAACTGAAAGGTCTGTGTTCCAACTTACAGAAGCTGTAAATAAACAGTCCTTTCTGTCAGTTTGTTGGTTTAGTTGCTGTTAACTGTGCTTAGTGGATCAGAATTTTTTCTGCTCTGGCTTAAGGCAAAACTCCCTGTTGGGTTCTTTCCTCTGGAGCTATAGCCAGAGATTTTGATACTGGTTTTCTTCTCTCCAGAATCTTTTAATATTTCCTTTTAGTAAAGGAAATAACTGAAGGACAACTGAAACAGATCTGTTGCCTTTATTAACTTATACCTGGATTGAACGATACTGTTGTCTCTCTCAGCACCCTCTGGTATTTTAAGGGATAATTACTTAAAAAAAACAAATCTGACAAAATAATAAGCAGAGACTGGACATAAGTCAGAATAATGTTCTGTCTTAAATCCAGTTTATTGTCTCTTGTTTGGTTTTTATCTAAGCAAAACCACAGTTTGGTGTAATTTGCCAAGTGGTTGTATTAAGTGCAAGTCTAACTTGGTGTCAAGGACAGTATCTCAGAAGGGTCTTTTTGAATAATCTGCTGCTTTCTGAGCTATCTAGTTAAATTTAGAATCTAGGAAAATAGGAGACTGCAGATATTTTATTTACTTTTTTTTTCTAATGGAACAAGGTATTTTTTCACTGCAAATGATTGAAGAACAGAAACTTCTAATCAGCCACAAGAATTTGAAGTCTTAGTCTCTTCTATTAATTTGAATTTTTCTTGTTTAGGCTTTTGCATATTTCTATGAAACTTGGGCGAGGTCAGCTCTGACTGCACTCAAATAGGATTAATTAGTCTGCTTTCTGTGAGGCTTGACCTATACTGCCCAGTAGAAAGGATCTTACTTCTTTCTTAAGCACCGCTTTTTACAGGAGTATCATAACAGAGCAGTGTTATAAGTTTAAAAAAAAAAAAAAGTTTAAAAAAATTGCTGCTCTGATAACTCTTATTCAAAATTGTTGAACCATCAGGATTGTCTTACTGTAGTAATGACTTTCCAGGGAAGATATATGAAGGATTCTTTAGTTTCAGTAACGAGACTACTGGTGGTCCTGGTGTAGGGAATTTGGTTTTCCTTAACCATTTTACTAGCCATACAGGAGTTTGAAGCCATTTTATGTTGTTGTGTTGCTTTTGAAGTAGACTCTGTTCTCCAGAAGACAGAGTGGGGTTTTTTGTTTTGGTTTTTTTTGTTTGTTTGTGGGGGTTTTTTTGTTGTTTTTTTTCAGGTTTTTTTGTGGGGTTTTTGTTTGTTTGGGTTTTTGGGGTTTTTTGGGGGGTTTTGGGGGTATTTTTTGGTTTTTTTGGTTTTTTTGTGGTTTTTTTTTTTGTTTGTTTGTTTGTTTGGTTTTTTTTAACTAGGAAAAGAATAGGGAGAGAATGGTGCTGGGACAGAGAAATAAATACAGCAGGTATTTTGAGCAGTACGGAGTCACCCTGGAGAGGTGTTGCAAACAGGCTTGGGTGCTTCTATAAGCCAGAACACATTTCCATGGTATAAATGGTGCAGCACAGAGCTCCTTAAAAATGTAGAAGATAAACTTTGTTGCTTTACATATTTTATCTGCTACCAATAACCAGATTTCTGCGTAAAGTGGCACAACTTCATTAACATCTGCAAGGGTTCACTGGAGTAAGAAAGAACAGAATTGAATTCTGCAGAGCTTCTACCGTTATTGAAGCTGCAAAGTGACAAGCTAATGCTATGCACAGCATTTCCAAGAAAAAAGCATAGCTTAATTGAAAGCAGATGTAATGACAAAGCTATGTCCCAAGGCCAAGGTGGGTGGTGGTCAGTAGTGAGGAAATGTAGCAGTGGTTGTACCTGCATCTTTTATTTCGGGACATGAATGACATTTGAAGAACCAAATTATTACCTGCAAATCATAATTTTACAAAACAGGTGAAAAGGGTGTTTAATTCTGTCTTTCTTTATGGAGAAAAGTGGTTTTCCTGGTTAACTTTTTAAGCTGCTTGAAAGTGCTGGGATCTTGACCTTTTAACTGTAATGTAAGTGTCCTATTTAAAGGTACTGCACAAACTCCCATTCTCACATTGAGTCCAAAACACTGCTTATTGCTAAGGTATAAGTACTTATAGAAACAGAAGGTAAACTTTGAAAATCTGCAAGTGAAACTAACAAGTCTTAAGGTAGTTGCAAAAGTTCAAAGATGTGTAAGAACCAGCCCCGTCTTTTGGAGGATCTTTCCAGGACAGAAGAAAGCAGGGATTTTACTCTGGAAGTCCCCAAGGGCATGGTGCTCATGTGGTGTTTCTCTGCTCCTGCTGTTCAGTTCTGCTAGATATCCAAATGCATGTTCTCTCTAATGTTTTCTGTCTTAACTCAGGATAGCCTATAAATTGTTAATACATTCATCATAATCTATGAAGTCGTTACTGCATAGAAGACTGGTGCTATTTCAACAGCTGTAAAAAAGTGTTTGTTTTGAGGGCTGCATAACTTGGAATAAATGTTTCATTAAATGTGTTATGAAAGATGTATTTAACAACTAGAGCAGGTCAATAATCTTTAGAATTAAATTTAGTGATTTTTTTATTAAAGGTTGCCTATTTCAGTGGTGAATAGTTTAGTAAGCATGTGGTGCTATAGACAGATGCTTCATATGCTATGAGTGCTTTATTAAATAGCAAGTCAATAGCTGCATTTACCAAATGAACTTAATTTATTGTATTTATTTTTCCTAAGAGTTGCACAGTTCATTATAAATGATTTATTGAACATATGTAAACCAGTTTAGTAAGCTATGTTCTGTCTCTTAAAATGAATGCATTGCTAGTAGGGCTTGATATTGCTAACACTTTGTAAATTGTTTGAGCAGTGTTTATAAGTTACTGAAACATCATCAGAAAATGTTTATTTATGCACAGCTCCTTAGAAGTCATCATAGATGACTTTTAAAAAGTTACGTTCAGTCTGTAGGGTATGGTGCTTTCTGTAGTTCACACTTACTGGTAAAAGCAGTTTGTGGGGATTTGTCCCATATACTATAGTATTGTTTTCTTAGGCAGCAACAATGAATTCAACATTGCATGTGGAAAAGATGACTGTAAAACCTACTTCCTAGGAACCATCCATCTAGGAAAACAACGCATGTGGCACTATGACATTTTGTTATCCTGCCTTATATTCCAGCTTAAGATCGGTGCTTGATATTTTTTTTAAGACTGATTTGGAGGTGGGTTGTTACCTTTCTCTGAGGATCATTTCTTCTTTTGTACAGCATGCCTGTCAGCAAAGAAAACAGTTTTTCTGCTTTAGTGGCTGGAACAATCTTATATGGCATATTCCTACTTTAAAGCTAATCTTCATGGTTGTTGCTAATATTAGTGGTAGCTAGGCTGTGAATATCTGAAAGAGCTAGTTTGGTAAAGTTACATTGGTGAAGGAAACAAGAACCTGCGGCAGAGAAACTACCTATAGACAGAAACACAAGGAGAAGATGGGACTGGGAGCTGCCTGGTGACTACTTTGGGCCAAGGTCCTTATTCCTTTCTAGCACTCATGGTTTTTCATTTCCTTTTCCGGCAGTGTCATGAATTAACATGTTCAATTTTTACTTTCCTTGGCTGACCCTCAAACTATTTTGGTTCTCAGCCAGTTGGTGTCATCACTGTGCCAGTGTGCCCTTATCTCACTGTGGAGGCTAACTGGGTCTGATTAAAGCTCCATGAATGGGATTTTGTATGTGGGGCTGGCTTTTAGAGCTTTTAAGCGTACTGTGGATGCAAAAAGCATTTTTGTGGACATCATAAAACCCACTGACAGGCTTTGACTGAGGCAAGGATAAGGGACTACAGAGCCAAGTATGGATATTTTTAAGCAGTCTATGAAATAGAAAAAAAAAATCACGCTTCTATTTTCATTGTTGTTTTGCAAAATGGTGGTATATCACACAGATAAATAATTCATATAATTGGAAAGCTTAGCTGAAAGTACCTTCAGAATGTGCAGCTGCATGTGGATTGTCCCCCTGGTTGTTTTGGTTTGGTTTTGGTTTTTTGTTATTAAAAACCCCAAAATATGATGAAAATTCATTCAGACTTGTAGTAGGGAAATGTAAACAAATGTCAGAATATTTTTTCAAGGACTATATCTGGAGGGAGCATACAAAATCAGAAGAGTAAGATGCTATACTGTGTACATGACAGAAGAAATGAGAGTAAACATGAAAAACATTTTCTCTTTAACTGTGCCTTGGAAGAAGAGGGAGGCAGCACACAGTGCTAGTGTTGGAAGCATCATGTGTTGCACCGTTATCATTACTGAAAAAGAGTGTGGAAGAGGAGGAGATTGCTCACTCCTTCACAGTCAGCCAGATAAAAGTGAAGATGCTTGTATTGGTAAGTTATGTTAGAATACAAAGCACAGGTGGGCAAGGCGAGTCCATTTCTGAACACCATTTAATGCTTTACAATCCATAAATTTAAATCCATAAATTTAAGCTGAATAATGAGGTATTCGAGATTTTTTGCCTCCATCCTGTGGTTTCTTAAAAAGCTCCAAAACCAAACAATCAAAACCCCTCATAATTGCATCAACTAATCACTGTGTGTTTCTAGGAGCTTCTTCAGTAGCTTTTGCTCTCCTTTTAGTTTTCCTTCTTTTTTGCATTTCCTGCAAGTAAGCAGTTGCTGTACAGTGTTGCTAGTACAAATTTTCTGCACCCTTTGTTAAACTAATGACTCTAGACTGTGATGTCCTGAAATCTACATACAGAAAAGTGCTTTAAGTACAATAACATTGTAAAAGGCTGGATTCCTCTTCTAAGTTAATGAGTTAGCTCAAGCACGGAGGAGAAATACTCTCTTTTGCACAGACCTCTGAATTCTAGTTTAGCTGCACTATGATGCCTGCTCTCTTTGTGGCTCTGTAAGCACATGGGAAATTATTAGCACTGTTGTCGTTTGTATTAGTCATAATTTGAATTAATCTATGATATCCTGTTCCACTCCTGGTACACTAAAACAAAATGTCCAGACTTAAAGAGAGTCTGATACCAAGTCTGGTTATGCATATGCAAGGTTGGCGTGCTCTGTCCTGACTCTCTTCCCCCTGCCCCTCCTGCTGGAACATAAAGGCTGTGTTAGGTGACTTGGGTGCATTCAGAGTCTTTAGGACCCCTTATTATATTCCAACATGTCAATTACTGACCTAATAGCCCAGTAATTTGGCTTGTTCAGGCTCAAAATTAATTCTGTCTCTTCTCCTCTCAGCTATTTTCTACTGCTGTTAGCAAAATCTGCTTTCTCTCTGATTCAGCAAATTGATATGCAAAACACTGAAATAATTTTCTCTTTGGACAGTGACAAGACAAATACTGTAAATCGTGCATTGGCCATGACAAGTATGGGCTTGAGCCAGAGCTCACAAAAGTCAATGGAAAGAAGCTCATTGACTGGACTGGATCTTAACTCAATCCTTTTGCGAGCAGAAAAGGGAATGAAATCAATGGGATAAGAACTCATGCATGTCTGATATTGCATGAAAAAATATTTGTGCCTAATATATTAGGAGATTTGTCAGCTTGTGTTATCAGCACTGTCAACACTACTGTGTGTGCACCATTCTTCTCAATGCATTGACATTATTTGGGATGCTTTTGGTTAGATTTAGCCTTGTGTGTTAGATTAATTTCTTTGCATCCATCTTGGAAGCCTCTGATCCTTGTTTTATGCTCCTGCCTTGCTTTCTCCCTTTTTTTATGACTGTGATATTGACAGATGTTACAATAAGGTTCCTATTTGCTACAGACCTATCTCTCTTGCAGTTGCTCTCACTTTCAATTTGATTTTTCAGCCACCTGGCTCTTTTCCCTGGATCTGGTTTGTCTATCACTCACCATGTTTCTATCAAAAACAGACAAACAAGCAAAAAACCCCACACCCCACCTAACACCACCCCCACCCCCATCCCCCTGTGAATCCTGCTTTTTTACAATGTGGGAATTAACCAGGTTGGTGATGACTTGGAGAGAAGGCTCTTTGATTCCTGATGGTAGACACCACACAGGAGCATGGTGACATCTGTCATGTGAAAGCTCTTGGGTCTCATTCCATACAGTATAACGGTAAAATCTGCATTGTTCCCATCTGTCTAGTTTCTAGTAGATGTGTATCTGTGTCACAACAGCTTCCCTTCAGCTATGGCATGGCTCGGAAGATGGCTGGCAGTGGTGTCAGTCTTTTTGGGTTACGTAGGACACATTTGGGTTACGTAGGCCACCTGATCAGGAGGAGGAAGTCGATGAGGCCTTCTACAGACAGCTGGAAGTAGCCTCACAATTGCAGGCCCTGGTTCTCATGGGGGACTTCAACCACCCTGATATTTGCTGGAAAAACAACATGGTGAGGCACAGACAATCCAGGAGGTTCCTGCAGAGCATCGAGGATAACTTTGACACAGGTGGTGGGGGAGCCAACAAGGCGAGATGTGCTGCTGGACTTTATACTAACAAACAAAGAAGGTCTGGTTGAGGATGTGAGGGTTGGGGGTAGCTTTGGCTGCACTGACCATGAGATGGTAGGGTTCAGGATCTGGCATGGTAGAAGAAGGGCAACAAGTAGGATTACAACCCTGGACTTCAGGAGAGACAACTTTGGCCTCTTCAAAGACCTGCTTGGAGGAATCCCAGGGGTTAAGGCTCTAGAAGGCAGGGGGGTCCAAGAGAGCTGGTCAGTATTCAAGGACCACTTCCTCCAAGCTCAAGACCAGTGCATCCCTAGGAGGAAGAAGTCAAGCAAAGGAGCCATGAGACCCGTATGGATGAGAAAAGAGCTTCTAGAGAAACTCAAACAGAAGAGGGAGGTTTACAGTATGTGGAAAAAGGGACTCGCCAGTTGGGAGGAATATAGGAGCATTGTCAGGCTATGCAGAGATGCAACAAGGAAGGCCAAGGCACGCTTGGAACTCAGTCTGGCAAGGGATGTCAAGGATAACAAGAAGGGCTTCTTCAAATCCATCCATAGTAAAAGGAAGACTGGGGAAGCTGTGAGCCCGCTGCTGAACAAGGTGGGGGCCCTGGTGATGCAGGATGCAGAGGAGGCAGAGTTACTGAATGCCTTCTTTGCTTCAGTCTTTACTGCTAAGGCTGGCCCTCAGGCATCCCAGCCCCCAGAGG
>WAAD01034517.1:71667-97966 GCA_013389945.1 Fregata magnificens | reverse complement strand
CCCGGTGTCCAGCCGGGGTCAAACCACCACACTATGATTCTATGAAAATCCCGTCCCTCATTTGATACTAAGGCAGAAAACTATTAAGCTTTGGAGAGCTTCACTGACCTGTCACTCTTTGGCAATTTTCAGATAAAAAATTTTGATGCTTCACACTTGGAAACAAATCTTTCTGTTTAGTGTTCTTTGGAGTTTGTTTAAATGGATCTGTATTACCTCTTGCTGTCGCTATTTTACACATTTTAGTAGTCCACAAATATTGCTATCGTTTGTTCACTGTTTCATGTTTAAATAATTGCTGAACTTATACCTATGCTTTGTGATCAGTTAACCACATTCAAGGAAATAATCTCAGTAGTCAGGCCAAAGATCTGCCCACACATCAAAGAGATAACAACGCATACTGGAGCTCAGGAGGTTTAAAGCTTCTAGCACTATCTCTGCTATAGAGACAACATCGTAATCTCTATAGTAAAAGTAGAAAAGCATATGACTGGTGGATAGGCATCAATAAATCTGAAGGCACCACTAAATTTCTTGTAGAGGTAGATGAGAACCAAACTCACTGGTAAACCCACAAATCTTGCTTTCCATATTTTTCAGGCTCTTTGGCTGTTTCAGAAATAATATTTTTTCCATTGTGTTTTTACTTTTTTCAGCTATCTCAGGGGTGTATGGAGTTATGCAAAACATAGCACAACATTATTGACACTCACTGAACTGCAAAGCAGATTTGAGTTGTGCTCTACTTCTGTGCAGTTTTAGGTGAGCTTTGACTTCATCCTAAACAATTCACGCAACTCCTTCTCTCCCACTCTGTCTGGTGTTTACCAAGGGGAAATCATTCCTTTACTTCAGTGGGTACTGAATCTAGCCCTGAGTAAATGTTTCAGACTTGACATATGAAGCTGTTTGTTCAAAAGTATTTTCGAGTTGATTTTTTCAGCTTGGAAATCATTTATATCCACTATCACACAGTGATTTTCCTGCAGTGTTTTGCACTGGAACTTTGTACTAGTAACTAACAGCTATATACTTATGCTTTCTTCTTCTCCCATTATTTTCCCTAGTTACCTACCTATTCAACACCTATAGCTATTCAACATAAGAAACAAAGACAAGAGACTGGAAAACTAATAAATTAAACACCAAGGTACACAAACCCTAATGAGAGAGAATGAAGACAATAAAAAAATGAGAACACTTAGGTCTCTGATTGATGGACTCAAGAGAGTGAAGGTCTGCCACTAATGACTTCCACCTAATCAGCTGGAAAGGACCAGGCAGTCTGTGCTGCTCATGTCTGTGTGAGTGCTGTTGGCATTTTTGTGGGTGATGGAAAATGTACTGCTTTGCCTGTACTGGCCTATGAGGTTGCCCGGAAGGTTGGACTCATTCAAACAAATTCATTTGAATACAGGCAAATGCAAAACTCCTTAGTTCTAGTTTTCCCCTAGAAGGTAAGTAATCTTAGCTAACATTAACTGCCTCAAATGCAGGTTTGTGGGCTATGTTATCGTTTGCAGTCAGAGGAGCCTTCAGACAGTCAATTCATGTATCTTAGCACTGGATTAATCAACTTCTGTAGGTAACCATCTCTGTCCGTTCACAGCACAAGGAACCCAGGTGACTTAGGCAAGAAAAGCAAATTTTAGAAGGCTAAGATTCAGTGAGAGAAAATCTTGACCATAGGCACCAAGTAAAAATAGAAGGCTGTTTTTCTGGAAAGAAAACAATTTAGAGATCATGGAGCTTCCAGTACAAACCTGTAATTAATGTGACCCTGCACATATAAACAGGGTGGAAAGAATTAGGGAGATAGTCCTCCTTTTCTACACAGTGCTGATAAGATCAAAATAATATTGTTACCAACAGACCTTTCTTAAACAATTTGAAGAGGATGCTGATAAACTAGAGTGAGCAGAAAAAGCTATAAAAAAACAGTTCAAGGACTCAGTCTGCATAGGGTACATGTCAATTCAGGACATCATCACATGAAGTCCTAAGGGTCTCTGGATCTCTGACACATATTTAAATGTGTTTCCCAAACGTATAAGGAAGATTGAAATATTCTTTGATTTCTCTCTTAGCCTGATTGTTCCAAGTTTATATTTCCTATACTACACTAATGTTACTCACAAAATTCTGTAAAAAAGTAGTTTTGAATGTAAATCCTGAGATTTTCCAGAAACAAATTACAAACACAATTAATCATATGAAATTAGTATTCACAGAGTTCATCAGCCAGTTTGAAAGATCTTGATTTATGACACAGACTTTTGTCTCTTGAGCTCCCAAAGTGATTGACATAAATAGTCATCATCTTTGGATGAACAAGCCAGTAAAAAGGATAAGATACTAAACATATGTGTTTCACAGGTTATTCTTTTGTCAGGGGAAGTATTAAGACTCAAATATCTTTGATTCTGTTCTAGCTATTTCACTGTGTCATGCTCAGCCCCATACTTTTTTCACGCTTTCTTCTACTCCTTGAGTTTTCTCCTGCAAAGCAGGTCTTCCTTTTGTGAAAATTGTTATCCAGTTCTATTCCTGGATAAAGTCTGTAACTTTAATTTCCAGCATCACCACATTCAATCCCCAAACAGATCATTGGCTCAAGAAATTCGTCACTATAACCTATCTTTTTAATGTCTACTTTTTTGACACACCCCTCCAGACAATAGCTGAAACCAGAAGATGTCTAACAATCAATACCAGAGACGGGGCTTTCACAGAAAGAGATAAAAAAATACTGTTAATCTAAAGAGGTAATATTGTGAATAAAGAACTGGACAATCCAGATATGACATAGACCATTGTTGATGTAATACAGTGATGTGAAATACATCACCAATGATTATATGGATACTAAATGAAATGTATTTTAAAGCAGAAGGGAAAAAAGGGAAATTAAAACTATGGAAAATTTCACCTCAGGCTGCTTCAATTTTGGAAATGTAGCCAAGTCTTTGATAACAAGTAACACTGAGGTGAAATAAGAAAAATAAACCCCAAGTGATACTACTTGGAGATGCAAAACTAACCCTTGAGAGAAGAGTTATAATTTGACATGTAGCAGAGTTTTGTTAATATCATTGAAGCTGAACAGTGTTAGTAAGTGGACATGAGAGAATATAAAAAATATAGCAAAGAAAACCCCTTGGAGCAAGGAGTTGCACATGTCATGGTATTCAGCATAAGCCAAACTAAGGTGAAGGCAGTGGATTACATAATTTTTCAGGAGCTGGTAAGCAACAGGAGGAGAGCACATAGCAAAATAAACATTATTGTTGCTGAATTCCTTATTATGTGTTGTCTTCATACAGGATAAGAAGGTTGTTTGTTTGGACACTAGCATGTAAGTCAATGCATTGCTAAAGTCATTGTTAATTTGCTTTTCCACAAACACATAGCTGATCATAAGAAAGTAAATCTCATGGTTTAAAGTGCTGAGTTTGACCCCACTGCAAAAGTACATGATGGACCATGAAAACCATTTTAAAAAGGTATATTTGCAGTGGTATGCAAAAAATGCACTGATTACTGCATTAATCTCATGTCAGCATTGACGCTGAGTTTTTTAAGAGATAAATGAAAAAGATAATTAAGGAAGAGGAGAATGAGGAATATACAAGCACATCTCTGAGTTCTAAAAAAAAAGAAAAATATCCACTTGTCTCAAAATATGCTTCCCTAGGAAAGATTCCCTTTTCTTAGGGAAGAGGCAGAGGTTGATAGGACAGCTGGATAAACCCTTTGCTGTGAGAATCTAATAATCACAGAGGATCAGAGTAGATCTGCTCATTGGCTATTACAGAAGAAAAGACAATGTAAGCTCTCTTCCAGATCTTAGATCTGGAGAGCTCATCAGTCAGTGAAGAGAAGTGCTTTTTAATAAGGTGGTAAAACAATAGATGTCTTTATAATAGGAAGAGCTGAACAGCACAGTTGTCGTCTCTCCTGTTCTTTGAATTTATTGGTGATATTATTCTTTGTATATTCCACCAGTCTCTAAAACACTCATCAAGTTTCATGTCAAAATCAAAACTTCTGTAGATATCCATTATTTAATATGCTTTTTGCAACTAGCTTCCTATGGACCATTTTGATTTTTATCACTTTTATCATTTGTCTGTTTTGTTTTCAATAGTGAAGGCTTTTTTATTATTATTTTTAGCTTTATCTATGCCAAATCCTAGTTAACATTTTATGCTGTCTTATTCTTTTACATATACCTTGTAGAACATCCATTATCTGACAGCACACTGAGAACACCAGATGATACTTGCATCGCTTATTATGGTTAATTTCAAAGTAGTTCCCATCAGTTTTTCAAAACTACATGATGAAAAGTCTCTCTATTCTGCCTCCAGCAACATAAAGCACACCCTATATTATCCCTTGTTTGTGTTTGTCATGCAGCTATATTACTATTAAGAAAAGCAAGACAAGAGTTGATACAACTATCCTGTTGAGAAGTTTACACTGTATTTAATTTGGTCCATAGGTGAATATCACTCTTATTTATACAGCACTAAATTGTACTTGGGGTTTTAGAGACAGTAAGAAGACACAGAATTTGCCTGGCAGAATGTAGGAACTCAAAGGAGAAAGAAAGGCAAAAGGATGAAGAACGGGATGCAATGCAGGAGTAGAAGGGATCTCCTGAATCATCGGTTGGGGTCCTCAGCTCCAGCAGGCAAATCTGTCACAAAACAACTTTCACTAATTGGCCAGGCTCTGCCTTTGTATTCCAGTTCCCTTCTCCTGGTGAAAGACTCTCCTGGAACCTTGTTCCTCCAGTAGTTAGAAATCAGCTTCTATTTTCCAGTCTAAAGGTGAATACGGGCAGTTATCCTTATTATTTGGTGTCAACAGTTGATTTTTAACATATATGCTGTGAGTAGATGGAGCTTAGTGCTATTCCTAGGCTTTCCTGGAAAACTCTTTCATGTCCTATAAACGTAGGAGCACCATAAAGGGGAAAGGTGGCAGTGGCATATGGGAAGAGAAATCTAACGCAGAAGGATGTGGAGCTTAACAGGGAAGGTGTTTTAGGCAGGCAAAAGAAAGGGGGCTGTTCTTGGGAATCCCTTAGGGAAACTGGACTCCTGGGAGGAGAGAGAGGGTCATGGAGTAACCTGGGGCCAAGCAAAGGGCACTTGACCATGTAGCGCAGAAGTATTCGGAAGCCAGAGTGTAAGGGCACAGGAAAGTAAGGGTGGGGAGTCCAAGACAAGAGGACTGAGAAAGGGAGGGGCACTTGTGTGTGTCCATGGGGAGTGTCCCTGAATCTTGCTGTACGCACACCCTGCCCCACACTGATTGCATTCTCTTCTTCCACCTCATCCTTTGCTGTTGTGAGTGCTGTGATCCTAAGCAAAGCATTTCTTGCATGTTTGGGGTTTTTTACATGGATCTATGTAAAAAATAGATGGACCTGTAGCTGCATAAGGGCTTTATAAGCTCTTATGTTAGTAAGATGAGTGATTCATAAGACTGAGACTGCTAAAGTATAGACAAGTATAGATTGAGAAAAATAACTTTTATTCTGACTGACTCAGCTCACCTGAGATTTTGATTGATTTTGCTGTGTTAAAAGGAAATATTTCCTTTGTGTTTTGTGGTCCACAACATCTCCACATTTTACTGCATCTCATAAGAAAGAAATCTTTCATGGGCACTTTTCACTTTGTGAAGGTTTGTTTAAAAATAGCAGACAATAATTTTTTTGCATGAGATCACAGTACAGCAAAACAAGAGGCTGAAGAAGAGTGCCCAGCAATCTGTTTGGTGCAGGGTTCATGGACACTGGGTAGAAGTACATAGGTTGGTACCAAAATAAACCAAGACTCTCCTGGCCCAGATCCCGCTCCCGTTCTCTGTTGTTGACTATGTATAGCTAAGCATAAAGAGAACATTTTCAGGTGTACACAAGTCTCATTGTTTTCAAAGAAATGCATGTCTGAGAATGTTAAAATCCCCTAACACTGGGATTTTGGCTTCTGGATGACTTAGAAACTTCCATAAAAAACCTAAATCTAGAAACTGTGTAGCTCTTGTTCCCATTGATTAAGACCTTAAAATTCCAGTTCTGTTTCTGAAAGTAGTTAAATCACTTTTATTGCAAAGTTCCTTTCTAAACTGTAACATATGTTCAGTTTACAAGTCTGGAAAGTGCACATATTCACATTACCACCTGCACTGGATTTGGATATAAATATTTATTACAATTCAATCTCCACTCGGAGCATCACTCACAAAACTGCAGATGAAGAAAAACCAAGATGACAGGACACAGATGAATGCTAATACATTTGAACTTTTGCTAGCAGTAGTCGGCTTTGATATTAACACAGTCCCTTCTTTTTTCATCTTCAGTATATTGAAAAGTTATTTTAACTGTCTAAGTCTAATAACATCACCAGTCATAATCCATTCCAGCATCTGAGGAAAGTCGTTGACTTTTTCCCCCCTCAGTCATCTTCATCATCTGCCTAGACTGAACAAGACAAAATTATATTCACTTACAGGGATTTCATAAATCACTGATACTGTAATAATTGCCAAGTATCATAAGAGCTCTGCTGGTATTTAAGGAAGTTTAGCTTGAAATTCATGCCATTGATGAATGAAAAAGAAGTTTTCAGAGACTATTTTTATACATTTTTCATCAGACCACTGTCATATCATGTTGACCACAAAAGAATAAATATGATTTAAGTAACACCCTTTATATTACTGAATGCACTGCTTATAAGTTGATATTAAGGTGAGTGTCTGGGGAAAATTTAAGAGTATTTAACAATTATATTATAATATATTCTGCACAACTGTTCTGCTATGACTCTGTCCGATCTGGTTTCCTATTTATTACTACTAAAACAATGATGCTTGCTACAACTCCTTTTACTTTTAGAGCTTGCCAGTTTTGTCACTAACTAGTCTGGAGACCCCTGAGAATTTCCATCCATCTTTTTCACAACTTGCTGAATGTTAGTAAAGCAGGTACACCTTGCAAAAGATATAGAACACATTCACGACCATGTCCTCAAACTTTCACTTACTCATCACATTTTTGGTATTATATCATTCAGCTTAGATGAGATTTGGATTTTTTTCTTTCAAGACTTCTCAGGATATGCCTCTAGTCTCCCAAATTGCATGAAATTTCAGGGTGGCAAAATATCATTTAAAGCAAACATGTTAAATAAGAAAAAAATAGCAACTCAATGCATAAAACCAGTATTTTTAAACAAAAAAAAATCATATATAAGTGGATAAAGAAAAATATTTCAAATGTCACAATATTTAATTAATTTATGAATGAAAGTACCCTGTCCTCAACGTTAAAAGTGCACTTTACCTTGAGAAGGCAAAAACTGTGAGTAGCCAAGTGCATCACACCATGAGTATGCAATAAATCACCATAAAGATTAATACCAAGCAAAGCCCATCAGTTATTCATTCAGATAATAAGTGTTAGCAGAGCATTTCACAAGTAAGAGTCAATTAGAAGTCATGGTGCTCTAAAAAGATCAAATAAATCTACAGTCTTTGAGTAAAACTTGATCAATTTTATTAAAAATAATCCTTGATCAGTCACAATCAAGATTAGTCAGGTAATTGTACAGGGGAACATACCAACTAGCGAATCATAATTTAACAACAAAATTTAGGGGAAGAAGAAAGAGGTATATCTAATGTCTTTTCTACAGTATGTAGACAATAGCATTACTGCCATGACTTAAATTAGCAAATTTGTTCCCAAGACACAGAAAGGTAATCAACAAGTATTTGACTGAACAGAACAATAACTTAAAACTTATTTTATTAGCTTATGCACTTATCAACTGCACTGTCTTAAAAAAATAGCTTTATCTGCAAAAAACATCTAGTAAAAATGTGAGGTGGTATCATCTGTCCTAATTCTAAATGTATAGCAAGTACTTTAAAATTATAAAGACCTAGTTTTAGACTTAAAACAGAAGCAAACAAATAAACAAAAACCTTTGGATCGGCAAAACTGCAGCAGCGTTAGTCAATTAAATGGTTCTGGAATGCTGGCAAACCCTGGAGACCAACTAGCATGTGCCTGCACACCCACTCATACATTAAACTCTTTTGCTGTTTAGACCAAGGTAGCCATTTCCAAAATGACTCTTCACCTTAGGTCCTAGTTTTTGATATATTCTGAGTTGATGCTAAGACTGTGCAGGAGACAAGCCGGTCTAGGCCAAAACCATTTTCTGGGATGTTAGTTACAGCAGCTCAGCAATATAAGCCATCTTCTCTGGCAACGGTCTCTTTTAGCCCTTAAGAAACAGGTGACTTCTCTGAGGTCTGTGTGTAGTTTCAAGGGGTGCCCTTTCTCACTTTGTGACCCCAGTCAAAGCACTAGAGGGGGGTCATCTCACTTAGCTTTAGACCCCAACTGCAGCCTGATTGTGTGCGCTCCTATGGTAAAGTGATGCTTAAGGGAAGAAAGCCATCTCATCCCAACGCAAATGGGATGAATTTCAATAAGATACCTATCTATAATCATTACCTACAGAGAAATAGAAGACAACTAGCTTAGGCTACATGTCTAACCTTTAGGAGACTGCAGTTAGGTGGAACTATATCTCACCTGTAATCTCATTTACCCAAATGCTAATAATGAGGTAAACACAGGGAGAAGATTTGAGACAGTGAATATTGTATGAATATATGGCATAAATATGACTCCGCGTTACATATACAGATGAAGTTTCAAGACACTGAAGTGGCTTATAACACACAACACTAAGTATTATAGAAAACTGTGACCAAACTGACCAAACTGACCGTGGGTCAAGTTGAAGCTCCATAACTACTATGTGAACCAACATATCTAGTAATTTTGTAATTTGTATTTTGTAAGTTTATTGAATGTCTTCCATTCTTGAAATGATTTAAAAATATGCAGTGAACAATACCAGATGCAAACAAATTTATAGTAGGAAAATGGGTGCAACATCTCACTTTTCCTGTGCTGAAGTGCAGAAGAGCCATTTATTAAAAACATCATATTAATGAGCTGCTGGCGATAGGAAGGGGCTTGGATTTCATGACCCAGCAGGTCTCCCTTATTCATGTTACTAACAACTAAGATTGTATGTAGACAGAGTTCTGCGTCTTCTCTTTCCTTCTGCCCCTGGATGTAACTATTTCAATATTAATATTTGATTATATGTAGAAATTGCCTATATTGATTTAATTTTAGGTCCTCATCAGAACTAACAACCAGGTAAATATGAGTGAATTATATGATTGGTCTATACTTCATGAGTGTAAAATGAAATTCAATGAACAATGTTATTGAATTAAGTGCAGGTGTTCAAGAGCAGTCTGTCAGATATTATATGTGCTTGTAATAATGAAGGCAGGTGTAGTTTGATAATAACGCGGTGATTAATTAACAGGTTTGTTTTTTATTGAACGGAATAGTATGAAACTGGCAACAGTTACTAACCAAGACAGAAATAATTTTTTCATCAGTGGGTTTTTTCAGTACCCACAATTTCCAGGTCTTTAAAGGAAGTTAGCTGCTTTTGCCTTTAGCTGTGTTTGTGTTAAACCCATTATGGCCTAGTATTCCTCACTTAGGTCCTTCTGCTCAGTCTTTTGTGACCAAGAGTGACTTTGGTGGAACTCTGTGGCAGAAATCTACATCCTCTTCCAAAAAAAATGCCCTGAATTGTCCTCTGGATCAAACGTGCTCTCAGTACATGCTTTGAACATGGTAACAGAAGTAGCAGAACTCTGTTCTTTCATACCCAGGGACATCCAGTTATAGTTTGCTGACTCTGCAGATTTTTTCCTGTATTTCTTCTGCCTGCAGTACTTACACAGAACCTGGTGCTGCCATCAGCCAGCCATCACATAAGTCCCATCTGCCCCTCTGACTAGCATCGCTGCACAACCTGTGGGATACTCAGAGTGCCAGGGTGTGCCTGTACTCACTGGTGAGGAGCATCCTGGGGGCTGGCGAGCAGTTCCCAGACACAGCCTGCCTCTCTCAAAGTGCCTGCTGTGTCATGCTACACCGCGAGTGAAAGTGCCCACTGCTCCACACAGTGTTTGCTGCAGTTGTTTTTTCTATCTAAGGGTCAGGATAGCGGCCTTAGTGTTTCTTTGGTATAGGGCTCTTCGGGTTTTTGTGATTTTAACAATGAAGTGTAAAATCTGGGCTTTACACTTGTCTAGTTTTCAGTTTAATCTTGATAGAAGACTGTCCCAGACTTCATGTGAGACAACATCAGCACTGCAATGGGAACAGGCTTCTGTGGTGATTTCAAAGTAGGAAGATTTATTTTTTTTTTAAATCTGAAAAGCAAATGTTATATAAAATCTCTGAAGTCACTTAGCTTTCTGGGCAACGTTCCCAGTCATTTGCAGCAAGCAGTCCACCTCCTGGAAGGCAAAAAACAACAAAATTCCCATCCAGCAGGGGTGGTAATGATGAGCTGTTATATGCCACTATTGCTCACTACCGTCAAGGAAACCACAAAGCAAGGCACATAAGCTATTTAACAAATAATTAAAATTGCTGGAAAGATACCATTGTTAAGACAAAAGCTGATAATTCAGAAAAACTCTCAAAGGTCTTACAACCCCTTGAGTATTCCTTAGTATGGTAAATAATTAACACCAAATGTAAGTCTTGCTGCATGACAAAAGTAAATGGAGTGTAATAATACTGAAGGCAAAATAATATGTCTGGATTTCTTTTTTCTTTACAGGGGCAACATTATTTTGCAAAGCTGAAAGTTAGGTGTTCAGGGCAGCTAAAAAATTTTGAACAATTTAGTCCCTCAGAAGCGTAATCTCCCCAGAAGAATACATAGCCCAAATTTCAACTTTCATGTACTAAAGGTGACTTATTTTAAGCATAAATAGGACCTGTATGATTATCTAAAAAGAATGTGATCAGCCTTTCCTGCATCATTTCCCAGTTACAAAGTAAGGTATATTTATGGCACCATTAACAACCCAAATAATAATTTGGTTGCTTTTATTTCAGCAAATGATTATTTTATCTTTTAAACTAACTACTGAAACTATTAAAATTTGTTTTCCAAGCTTCTCTCCCAACATATATGTGGCTCAGATGGAAATACTAAATCACTAATGCCCAATAATATAAAATGGTTTTATTATCATTAAACAGTTGTTAATATTAGAGCTATTTTTGGCTGATATTATTCAAAGTCAAATATTTTTTTCCATGCTTATGAATTTATTGCCTTTCACTCTTTTGGCCAGCAATAACCACAATGCACTAAACGCACAATAATGAGAAGAGCTCCTAAACCCCTGATTAACTCAACTCAGCGTGAAGCCCTGGTCTGTGTACAATCACAGAAGACAGAACTTGATCTATCCAGATCCAAATCCTGCATTTTGAATAATCCTAGTTCTGCATGTCCTTAACATAATTAGAAATGTCTTTGCACTGAGAGTCATTCCCATCAGTCACTGAGTAGTCAGGTGGACTAATCAGCACTCACCTGTAAAAATGTGATGATTTTGCCAGTGTTGTAGTACAGCTGATGAATCTTTACTTCTGTAACCCAGAGTATACATCTTCAGATAGTACTTTGATGTAGCTGGGCAAAAGACCTCTGGCAATGGGGCATCTCCATGACCTTTGCCTTCAGCATGTGGTGACTAAAGTCAGCAATAACCAATCCATATTTTTATAAGTTGGCAAATAGCACTGAGTCAACACTTCTAAGGATGATGATTATAGGACAAGCCAAACTGTGGCTGTGAATTGCGGTTGCTCCCTCTTTCTTATAATGAAGCCTCAAGCTGCTTATGCACTGATACCTTACTCTAGCCCTTTCTTCTTAGAACAATATTCACAACAATGTTGTCCTGGTCAAGACAGCTAAGATGGAGCCCTACTATACAATGGAGCCCTAGATATATATAAAAATTGCACTGTTTGTGGTGGAAAATGCACCTGTCTAACTTCAAAGGCAAAATCAACAAGTTCAGATTCACATTCTTTTCAGATTTACCTTCTCTTTCACTCAGTGTCACTGAGCTCCTTCCAGCATGTTATAGATCGTAGGACTATAAGGTGAGCCTTTGAAGTAGGCTCTGGCTCCTCCAGCTTGTCATGGGACATACATAAAAAATGCAGTTTCCCAACTTTGCTTTTTCCTCAGAAATCCTAGAATTCATATTTTATTGTTGTGGTTCCATATTTTGTAAAAGTAAAAAGCCGAACATGCTGCTCCTAGTCAAAACTCATAAATAATTATCAAGTGAATGTTTCATTTATTTCAACCAAAATATCACAAGTCATTGTGATATATAGTACCTGAAATCTGCATAATAAAGCAATACTAATTAGTGGGCAAAACATTAGAAAAGTAAAAAAAAAAGATAAACTTTTATTAATATGAGAGGATGTGGCAAATAAAAGAATTCTGTATATGTAGAGACAAAGATTTCTATCCTGGGCTGCCCTAGCAGTTGTAGAGAAATATAATATTACAGATAGATGGGAAAGTTTGAGAGAGTTCAAACTGACTTAGATATTTTTGATATCATAAGTTGAGTTAGGCTCCAAAGTAATTTTGACAGTTTTGAAAAATGTACCCGTTTTACACAAAGACTTTGAGAATTGGCTGATGATTCAATTTTCTTTACTTGTAACTTTACAGTTTGAGATACCTTATGGAAATCTCCAGAAAGCTCTGAACACATCTCTTTGAAGCCAGGCCTTCTTGATATGTTTTACCTTCACAAATGAGTAGTGTCATCAAAACCACTAGTCACTGTTTTAAAACACTGACTATAAGGGTAAGTATTATCTATCCCTTATTCATTCCCTGCTCCCACATTGACACCAAGGAAACTGAACGAAGAAAACTGATGCTCTGCTATTTCTCAAGCCAAGAAAAGTACAAACAGTTGAGAATGTGCAACTAAATTCTCCTTATTCCTATTTCCTACATGCTTAAAATATCCTAAAACAATAAGAATAAATGCTAAAAAAAAAAAACACCAAAAAAACCTTGGTTTTAAAGAATGGAAATATGTTGTATTTCTTATATATATAGACAAATTATAGTTACTCTACAGTGTCAAAATAGTACAAAATAGACACAATTTATTTGCAAAATAACACAATACCTAATGGAAAGAAAACTTGTTGAGTGGAATGGGAAGAAGGCTCTGGTCTATGCATGGCACGTGGACTTGAGCCCTTACTTCACTTCTGTTAGCAATGAGTTTGCTTTGGCATGCAACACCAGCACGGAATGTTCAACTTTAAGAACCCTGCCATGACAAAACACCAAAGCTCTTAAAAAGTCATTTATCAACACATTTACATCCATATTTCAATTTGAAAGCTTAATTCTTGGGCCTTACAATTTAAAAAAATGTTGGATTAGATTTGCTTGGTGCCAATTGTTACTCAAGAGGATTTTGGTATGATGGACATCAGAATTCCTTGCTTTCCAGGTGATCCTTTAAAATACTGCAAAATGTTAAAATTTAAAGCTGTAAAAACAGAAGAAGCAGGATCAGGTGAATCTTTCAGTTTATCAGATACAACTCCCTTATATTAAAGGCTGCTGAAATTTATAATGCCTTTCATAAAATGAACCTACTCCTGAAGGTTCAATAAGGCTAGCTGTTCCCTGTCTCTACCAGGAACACTGTTCTGATACAATTTGTATTACAGTGGCTATGCATTGGCATAGCTATTTGGAAATGAAGCTTAATAGTTGCCCTGTAACTGACTTTCTTTTCTTGCTCTGATCATTCTTTGCTCTTTCTAATCGATTAACTGTCTCCTTATGGCAAGAATTTCCATAGGCTTTGGTTAAGGTCTCAGGCAAAGGAACATGTTCACTAATCAGGTCCTCGGAAGCAGATTCAGAGCACTAATTACAAGCAGCTGGACCCTCTAACCACTTATAGTTATGATTACACAGCAAGTTAGACAAGCAGCTTCCTCTCTGATTCCTGCTAAAGGTTAGCCAGGACCTATTGCCTTTCTGATAGCTGACTTATCTCTATCATGTTAACTTACAGTGGAGATCTTTTACAGTAAGCTTACAGCAAAAGTGGCCTACATGTGTACTTCACAAGTTCCTCAATATTTGTTACATAAGCCTATATAAGCAAATTAGAGTTTATCAATCAGTTTCCACTACTTTCAGTGATGGATCAATGAAACAAAAAGCAAGTTAATATTTTTATTTATTTCTTTGATATTCTTTTTTGGCTCGATGGACTGAAAGCTAATTTTATTATTCCTTTATACAAAAAGCATAGAGATCATGTGGATTACTGAAATTTGATAATTCCTAATTATACTTCTTTGAGTTTATACAGAATTTTGTCCCATTTTTGGTGATATAACTAAGCTCCACATACAGTGTATCTGACAATGTGGTAGTCTTGTTTAATTAAGTTCCCCAGAAGAAATAAAATACTTGGTATGAAGAAGGTTTATCATTTTTTCCTTTATCTTAGAAGAGCCCTTATAAAGGCAATTAGTGTTTATGCTGTTAAGTAGTTTGCATATTAGTTAGAGTCAATAATTTAAATGAGGAGTCTTTTGTAATAAAAGCAGTGACCCTTCTTTGCAGCTTACACAGTGCAAGTCAAACTGATTGTCCTTTCCTACTAAATAATTCTTTTCCTATGAGATGATTTTTAAGGCTCTGATGTTAGATACAGTTCAGTACAAATACAACAGCTTTACCCGGGATGTGGATCTGGCCCTGTGTTTCCCAAAAAATCTGAAGTTCTGAGTTTAAAATACAAAATGATGTGCAGAGATGGAGCCTTTCCTCAGGCCCCAGGCCCAGCACCACTGCAGGCCTGGCCGCGGTTGTCGCAGCTGCTGCGCCACGCCGGGGCAAGCTAGAAGGAGCCGTGACTCCATCTCTCCAGGAAATTGGGCTGGATTATCTTCAAACAGTATTTTAAAAATACTTTAGAGCAGCCTGTGTACCACTAGGGATAATGGTATTTGTCTGGGTACCTCTGCTGTCTCTTCAGACAAGTGTTTGGATTCAGCCAGCTGTCCCTTTCGGCCAAGAGGCTCCCTACCTGCCAGGCCTCTGTCACAAAAATCCTGAAACAACTTCTCCCCTCTTAATTAGGTTACTCAAACAATGTGCTTTACCCCTTTCTTCCCTACACAGCCTTCAAATCCTGCTCCCCTGACTCTGCCCATTTATAGCGCAAACCGTTGCTGGCTGACAGCAGTCACCAGCTGACGGTCGTTCAGCCTTTCCTCCTCCCTTCCCTTGTCCCTCGTCACATCTTCTCCCACCTCTGAGCTGTCACCACCTTTCCCTAAGCTATGCCAGGGAGAAGAGGAGAAAATTAATTGTGTCATTTCCACATAACATCTTTCTACCCTCATAACCCTGGAGATGTTATCTCCTTGCAATTACAGTGAGTTTGCATGGGTGCAACTTCATTTGTTTAAATAGACTTACTTCTGATTGACACATGCAAGTATGTGAGGAGAATCTTGGCCTACTTCTTTGTCATTGTGAGTTATTTCAAATGTAAGAACATTATTTACTACTTCAGTTAAAGAAGGATAAATATAAATGGACATATATTGCTGCTGCCACTTCCCCCAAAAAATATTGAATTAATGAGCTCTGACCAGACAGTCTTGGTTTGTCTCAGGTGGGTTTGGGGGAGGTTTTGGGGGCAATATGGACATAGCTTTTTATTGAAGGAAAATATTTTGACTAGATAAGTTTTAAATTTGCTATAAAACTTCAGTTACAGATTATTTTGAAATGATAGCATGAAACTTTTGTTTGCTAGAAAACTCCTCCTTTTCACACCTGAGCTGTGGAACAGCAAAGGGTTTTTCCTGGTGCTCGCCTTGTTTGTGACTGGATCCTTTCAGTCCTGGAGGGCTCTCTGAGACTGTGGAGTTCATTTGTTCCTTTGTTGCATTCAAAATCCTGCTATAGGAAAAAGGAAACACACGTTATATGCAAAGCCTGAAATTTATTGCTAAGTGTAGATGAAAATTTCACAGTCAAAACAAAGAATTATTATTAGTCCAGACCTGATTTAACAGAAAGAGAAAGAAAAAAGAAATAGGAAAGAGAATTACCCTGTAGGAGAAGTCTCAATAATAACAATGCAATTAAAATTGTTGTACTCGGGCTTCCCAGTATCTGTACCTTGCTCTAGTGTTATGCCACCTCACATCCTATGGTTGCTGGTTTCAGACCAGGGTGGCTGGGGGCTTTATAGCATCCCCAGTCTTCCACCAGGAGGAGTATGACTTCGATGCTGATGGTTTCCTTGTCCGTACTGTATAGTCCGCTTGCATACTTTTGTGTACTTCCTGACCCTTTTTATACCTTGTTCATTCTGCACTGATCTAAAATGCCACATTAAATCTCAATTTACTGTATACGGAGTGTGAGTTATTCTGGATATGTGCTCTTTGTTCTCTTTTACCCTTATAGCTGGTTCTGTGCAACTCCCTAAGTTGACATTTCTGCAGCTGACCTCTGGTGAGCTGTTCATAGGCTTGTGGATGCAGGATCCTCCTGTGCCCAACTGTTATCATCCCATGCCATGTCTACCCCACACTGTATCCTGTGCCTGTGTTCCTGTTTCCAACACCTTGCTCTCATCCCATCCCTATCCTCTACTCTACATCGTGACACTACACAAATATTTCATTCTACACAAAAATGCTACTTCCTACTAGTATTAATTTTAAAATTATGATATGGTTCTACACCTCAGTTATAAAAAACTATGCCAAAGTAAAATAAATTAATTAATAACATATTTTCATTATAAAACTGCTCCTACCTATAAACAAAGTAAAATAAAACTCCAGGCAAGCCAAGAAAAGCCTAGACAGTAAGTCTGACAGGTCCTGCTTCTGAGGCCTTACAAATTAGTACAAAGCACATCAATCTTACAAACATAGCTTTCTTCCAGGAAAAAATATCAAATGAAATATTCCCTAGCAGTTCTACACTTTGCAGAGTAATGCAGTATAGCACAGCCCCCCAAAATACCTTTTGAGAAGTGATTGACTACATAAGCATCTTAACATAGATCAAATAATTTATGTTATTAATGAACAGAAAGAACTAACTAGAAGTGTTAACTTGATATGGTACTAAATATGTTGGTTGTAGCCTGTTTTTTTCTTGTATATTATATAAAAAAAAAAAAAACCAACCAACAGAAATATTCCTTCCATGTAAATAAAATATGACCACTTCATTGTTACCTGTTTTGAAAATTTTTCTTGGAGCATCAAACCTGAACATTCTGCATCAAATAATCCTATATCACATAAATGGACATATTTTTGTATACTATATCAAGTTAATATTTCCTGTTAGCTATTTTCTGTTGGTTTTCACTCCTCCATGTTACTTTTGAATAGGTAATTAAGTACTTAATTACCGAGCTTTAGATAAATATAAGCTTATTATAGATTCACTGATTAATTTTAATAAAATGATGGTTTGTTAAGAGGTTTGGGGTTTTTTTACACAATGATAAATTATCACAGAAACTAAATGAGGTATAATACCTATTGTTTCTGTCACAAAAGAAAAGGATAGAAAGGTTCTGTGTGATCCTATTTATCATTACATTTCAGTACTGGTCAAGAAAAGACGTACTGGACAGAACTGAAAAGTGTGTCAAAATTAGCTGCTAAGTCTGTGTTACTGAGCGTAGACAGTCTAGGTAAAGCTCAGAGAAGAGAACATCAAAATGTAACATTTTAAAATGAAGGATGTAAGTGAAAGTAATATCAGTTTTGGTATCTTTTTAATGATTTTTTCAGTACATCGCCTCATTTTGTTACAATTAGAACGTAACAAAAAAATTAGAACAAATCGGGTTTTTCCAAATTTTTATTTTTTAAACTGTATGTTGGGGAGGCATTTGTTATGAGAAGCATAAGATTTCTTCAGGGTTTTTTTCAAATGGAATGAGTGTTTTCCCTTCAGTGTTTTGGCAAATTTTATGGAAACAAAAATGTTATTGAAAGAATAATTTTTTTTTAACTTCACAAGAACTCAATTATCAGTTTTATTCTTCTGAAGTCTAATCATATGAAATATATTTTATAAGAATTTCAGAAATATTTCTATTCTGGTAAGAGAAATTAAAAAAAAAAAAACATAGAAACTTCATTTCCATTATATGAATCAGGGAACTAATTCTCAGCTAACTTACACAGTTTTATTTGCTTATTCTATGTCAATGAAAATACTTTGTACCAACTTTAGAGAATGGCATCTCTCAGAAATTAAAATGAAGTAAAAGTTCTTCACAGTGAATGTCTTGATTTTCAGTTCTTCAAAGCTCCAGAAAAAAATGTTCTGCAGTTATTTTTATTTATACACTTGAGTATGGAAAATAATAAGTTAGGTTCAGATTTTGTAAGTCTTTATTCTTACCATACTGGATTCTGTAATGATGGTGATGGAGGATGGATGTTGGTGTCATCTAGTCCATTACAATATTTTCTGTGTGATCCCAGTAATTGGCCAGATGGATACACTCTGTTGGTAAATCTCTGATTATGTTCAGAGGTTTAATCTTAAAAATTAGCATAGCATCCTTTTTTTTTTTTCCTGTTTTGTGCTGAGGACAGCCCTTTATAGTTTCTCAGCATTAAGGACAGTGTCTCATATAGTTTTAATCTAGTTGTCAGATATAATATTGAGCTCTCAATCGCAACCAAAAATGCTTGAAATTTCCTATTTTGCTGCCTCATCTACCATTCTTTCTCTTACCTCTACACAGTTCGCATTAACTGACTTACTTCTGTTTGTTCAGTCTTTGTATCTCAGAAAAGAAAAATCATATTTTTACAAGAAAAAAATCAAAGTAAGACTGCCGCACTGAAATGTTCTGACTTCTCCAGCTATGTTCATAAAGGTGGCTCAGTGTATGAAAATATACAGAAATTGGCTAATACCTTTCACATAGAAGAGCTGCTCAGTTCATGTACTTAAAAATAAATCACAGTCTAAGAAGTGTATTTGTAAAGCAGTGATACATAATTAATTGCCAACAAGAGAACTGTACTTTCAGGATTAATATCAGCAATATGACAAATAAACCACAATACTAGACATGTACAAAATGTTAATAAATGTTACAAATTTCTAAGCATCTTTCTTGTAACTAATCTCCCTTCTTCTAATCACGCACACGCGCACACACATAACACACACAGAGTGACGTGCAAACATGTGCTCTCCCTGTGTCCGTGCGGGGTTACACATGCACGACCTCTCCTGGGTTCCCCCTTTACACACTACATACTTTCATCTCCTGCATGTGCTCCTGCAGCTCCCCACAGCCCACCAGGGCCCATGCTGGTGCAAAATTCCTTGCAAAGTCCCTCAGGTATACCGAGGCATGGGTCCCCATGTGTGGCCCCCATCCCCACCCCCCCAGCTTTGTGCAGGTGGCTCGTGGTGGCCCGTGGCAAGGCTGCGATGCCATGGGGCAACTCCTGGCAGTGCCACACAAACCTCTGGCTGGTAGTCTCCAAGGTCTCTCCTCCTGTTACAATTTTCTATGTTTCTTTTCTATTTCTTTTCCAGCTGACCCCTTCTTTGTTTCAGTCTCTCTGAAGTTCCCTGGTTACCCTTTAATCCTTCTGGTGGTCATCTTCCATTTTAAATTGCTAGCTTGGGGCAAACACCCTCCAGATAGTTCTGTGTATTCAATCCACATCGCAGTGTCTGCATTCACAGTCTAATCTTTGCAGGTATTGCTTTCCAGGCCACTCACCAGTGGTGGCCATGCAGGGACTCACAATATCTTTCCATACTT
Organism: Fregata magnificens; assembly: GCA_013389945.1. NCBI lineage: Eukaryota > Metazoa > Chordata > Aves > Suliformes > Fregatidae > Fregata > Fregata magnificens. The sequence goes on along the minus strand of WAAD01034517.1, from coordinate 78,103 downwards.
CAGGAAAAAAATTGAATTTGCTCTTAAATATGTCTCATACTTTAGAGGGTAAAACTTAAGTGTATGAAACATTGAAAATAAGGAAACATATTATACACTAAGAGAAAACCCTAAGAAATTAGAAGATACTCTGTTTTGAATTTCAGTAGACAGAACTATCAGTGTTATCATCCTTTCTTTTCTTGACTGTTGATTAATTAGCACATGCCCAGATAAAGTCAGAAACTTCTAGCAGGTGAACTGGGGTCCTATGTAGTGTGTAATTTAGAAAATATTTTGCATATTAATATTTAATTGTTTTCAGAGTTTCTTTTTTTATAGCATCTTTTGAAATGTATTAATAACACTAATTCTGATGCTGTAAGTTTCTGTGAGTTTTGTGGCAGGGAGATGAAAAATTTTACCAGCTCCTTGAATGTCCATTGATTGTATTGAACTAAATAAGACTGTGAATGGACTACCACACGGAGATATATGCAACAGAAAAAAAAGGTGACAGGTACAAAGTTCTTGCATTCCTTCCACAAACTGATTTTTTTTTTTCTGTCTCAGAAGTCCTCATCCCTCTGGATCAGAGAGAGAGATTTAAGAGGAAGTGGTACTGAGCTAGTTACGTAAACTAAATTTTGAAAGAATTCAGGGATAGCTATACCACAGCCTCTCTGGGCAACCTGCTCCAGGGCTTCACCACTCTCACAGTGAAGAACTGCTTCCTTGCACCCAGTTGCAACTTCCCTTGCTGCAACTTGTGACTAGCACCTTGTCCTTTCACCCTGCACCTCTGGGAAGAGTCTGGCTCCATCTGCTGTATAACCCACCTTTAGGTAGTGAAACATGGGAGGCAGATCCACCCTTAGTCTTTTCTTCTTCCGAAGGATAAATCCGGCTCCCCCAGCCGCTCCTCATACATCCTATGTGTTAGTTCCCTAGCCATCCTCTACTGGCATCTTGCCAGTTTGTAAGTCTTTCCACTGGGGGCCCAACACTGGTGTGGTCTCATCACTTCCTTTGGCTTTACGGTCTCATAACGCAGCCCAGGACGCTGTTGGCCATCCCTGCTACCAGAGCTCACCGCTCGCTCCAGTCCAGCTTGCTGGTCACCAGGAGCACCCCCTTCAGCAGAGCTGCTCCCTGGGCAGGCAGGCCCCAGGCTGTATTGGTAACCTAGGGTTATTTTTTCCCACATGCAGGACTTTGTGTCTGTCTGTCTTTGATGAACTTCATGACATTCCTGCTGGCCCACTCCTACAGCTTGCTCAGAGGTCCCTCCAAAGGGCAGCCCTGCCCTACAGCACAGTCACCACTCCCTCCAATTTTGTGTGATCCACAGGCCTGCTTAGGGTTCAGTTCAATACCAAAGACTAGGAGTGGCATTTCCCAGCATGTGGTGGACCATGGTAAATTAAACTTCTAGGAGGAAGGCAATATAGGCTGAAATTTCAGAACACAGAAGAGGGAACTGAATTTGGGACTTCCATTTTTGGAATAAACAACTAAAAGTCCCCAAATATCGAGCTTTTTTTTTTTCTTCTTTGGCTTGGATTTTATTACATCTGGCCAGAAATGTATAAGAATTTTAAAAGTCCTCATTTTTATTTTAACTTTGTTTAAATATTTTTTTTGGTAAAATTTACTTGGATTAATTGATAGTTTCAGCTGCCTTAGAATAGAACTCCACAGTCTTTCCAAACAAATCCATCTACCCTATAGATCAGTGTTACTGAATCTAGGAAGTACAGTGTGCTTGGTCCTGTTTAAAGTCTGATGTCTGAAAAGCCACAAAATGTTTTCTGGCTTCTAAGGCCCACTGCTCATCCAAGAGGCAAAAAGCATTTTGCTTGTCAATTGCAAATCCAAAGGTCGCTTTCATTTTATTAACAATAGTTGCATTATTGTGTTGATTGATTGTTATAAAACCATCTTTCCAATATTGCTGGGTTTTTACCTTCTCACTTTTCATCACCAAACAGCAATAACGTACAAGAGCTTCTCTAACTTCCATCTCACAAGATGAACTGATTCTTGCATCAAAAAATTTTCAGCAACTCAATTTTATACATCAAAGAAACTGTAGGACAACTCTTTCGAATAACTTTCTTTTTTGTCTCAAAATTTTTGGTCTGCTGTCAGTACAACATTTCTAATGCTATCACTTAATGAAGTGTTGAATATTAAAGATGTGAAGGACAGAATTATTATTATTGTCTTGGAATATTATCTTGCATAACTCATGAAAAGTATCTTCTTAAAGAAGCAGCGTGAATCAGGAATAAAGCCCTGCACCTTATTGTTTAAATTCCTGGGATTCTTTTTCCTTTGGTATCAAGAACGTGTTAGTTTTTAATAGGATTAGCTGTCCAAATCCCCTCACAAGAGTGTGAGAAATTGGTCATGAGGATGTGTGTGCAAAAATTCTGGCTACATGATTAAATACTATATTGAGATTCTCTGATTCCTTCATTATTTTGGCCATATTTCTTACTGGGGTAATTGGGAGGAGAGAATTTCAAAACAGATTTTTCTCTTTGCACTGGAAGAGAACACAAAACTTCACTTCTTAACTGGGAAAAATGGCATGGAAAAAGAATTCTAAATACTTTTAGCATTCATTTTAATATGAAGTGTCGTCTCTCTGGAAAAACTTTGAATCAAAACCTCAAAATTTAAATATTTTTTTTCTCGGTAGTTAATTTTTAATCAAGTCTAGTTTAGATTTAGAAGATTTATGGGCTTTACTCAGTTTAGAAATAATTAAATCATATCCCTCTATTATTACCTCTGGGTTGAAAACGTTCCCTTCTGTCTCCATTAGGCTTGTACCCAATCGCTCACATCTTTCCTCACTGGCAGTAATTGTTTCATGCAGAGAGTCCAGCTGTTAAGCCATAATATCATTGTCCCAATCTATCATATTCAATGAGTTCTGGAAAGTTAAATCATTTGAAGCCTACAATGAGGAGATATCTAAAGATATGTTTGCATATATTGGACAAGATGCTTTTTGCTGATAAAAGTGCCATTTAATCTTGTTTTCAGCAATCCCAAAAACTAGTTTCACAAAAATCCTATGTTTCAACTTGTGAAAACGCTGATTTTTTTGTTGCATTCATGGAAGCTGATGCTCTTCTTCATTTTGTTTGCAGGAAAATGTTTTCTCTTTTACTACAGAAAGCAAATCTTTCAGGGTTTGCTGAGGTCAGTGAGCCACATTATAACGTACTTTATGGTGTGGAGTCAAAATCTGCAATGATGACTGATTTTACATGTTTTTGACCTTGACCTCAAACTTGACACATTTGGAAAATTCTTGGATTTGACCTGCTTTGATATTAAAAAATAATACAATTTATTCACAGCTAATATTATTGTTTTCTTTTCCTAAAATAATGAGTTTGGTGCTAATGTTGCAAATGAAAGGCAAAACCCTAGTGGATGGCCAAATTTTGATCTTGGGGAAAGTGGGTCCTAAAAATATTGACTGTAAAATATTTCAACAGATTTTAGATTTTAAAACCTTATGTACATAAAAGTTATTACCATTATTATTAAACAAGTTAAAGCAGCACTAGATTTTAACTGTGATGATGTATTATAAGTTTATAAAAAATGTCATATCTTAACCTTTATAGAACTAGGAGTTGACATGATGCTCACTTAATATTCTTCACTCATACTGTTGAAGACCTAAGGCAGCTTGTCATCTGAGGTGTATTAACCAGCATGACAGAGACTATAGGGATATTTTGACACGTGTCAAATCAGGATAATAGCTATATTAGCCAGGCAGCTTAAGGAGATGATTATGAAATTCCACTGTACTGCAAACATGTCACTGTGTGGAATAGAACCTGCATTTTTACAGAAAAGTTGTTTTTTTATTTTTGTAAGTACAAATATCTTGTAAGGAGGTATTACCTGTAACTCAGCCTAGTTATAGCTGTATTTCAGGTATAGAATTTTAGAGTAAATAATTTGATGCCTTGCGCCGATGGTATTGTTCTTTAGAAAAAGTATCAATCCTGTTTGGATGATTTTCCTGAATTTATTCTAAGGGATGAGTATACTGAACTCCTATGCCTTAGATATTTTAATGGAATTGTATATGCATAACATTTATAGCCCAGATTGAAGCAGATTAAAAGACCCCAAAAATGCAATACTGGGGGCTGCTCACTTATTCAAATGATTAATGCTGCTGTAAGTGACTATTCAGGTATGTTTACTAGTAACAGGACAAATTCACCATGTCCCTACAAGCAAACTAAACAGGGCCAAGACGACACAGGCCCAAGAGCTACTGCTGAGTCTTCAGGGCTGTTGCACACTCAGCAAGATCTGGAGCTCTATTTTGGCCCAAGCCAACAGCTGACTCTTGACACGGTGGAGGGCATGGTCGGATGAGGGACCACACCAGCCAGGTTGCCTTTGGCAGAGTTCAGCCATGCTATTAGGCGGCTGTGTGGACACAAGCAGAGCCATGGAACAGCTTGCTTCGGAAGCAGAAAAATCTCCCTGGCCTGTTACGTTTACTGATAGCTACTGTTTCTGTAGAGCAATGCTGTCTTGTGCCATGGGTTGTGTGAACGCAAGGGGAGGACAACATAGCCCTATGTAGCCTGCTTCCTGCCATGCAACTGCCCCACTATATTCACCCTATGCTAAAGCCTTCCTGCCTGCCTAGAAATGCCTTAGAAAACCATAAAACACCGAGGCACAAAGGTAGGCATCAAAAGAGCAGATGGTGAGACAGCACTAAGTCATTCATATTAGAGAGATGGGTCACTTTGCTATGAAAATGAAGGGAGAAGGGGGTAAGTACTAGTGTAAAGGAGCTTCATTTGAGCTTTTTTTTCTCTGTAGCTGAGGTCACTGACACTGCATATGCTACTCTAAGGATGCATGGATGCTGTGATAGCCTTTTCACAGGAAGGGGCTGAGTTCTCCCACATACCATCTAACAGATAAAAACACAATTGTATGAGCTCTAGTTACAACCCTGCCCATAACATCATTGTAACATATATTTTCAGAAAACTAAAGGGAAAAAACAAGTTGTTCAGTCCTTAACATTTCTGTATATATCCATGTCAGGGGAATTTGTGTTGAAAATTGCCATTTGCTGTATGAATACTATCTCATTTTCCCATGCAGGCATGAATTAACTAGAGGAAGAAAAGGGAAAGAGTTTACTGAAATATATATTCCTTTACCATATGATACAGGAGAAAGACACAGCTGAGCACGTTACACTGAGGTGGCATCCACCCCTACATCCTGCTTAGTTTCTAAAAAAATTATAATTTCCATATGCTATGTATACTGTCCTTATTAAAAATCCTTGGAGAAAAGGCCTCTTCTCCTGCATTATTAAATTTGTATGTAGTGATAATTACTGAAATGACAGAATGGAGTAGAGATGGATTGCAGCGTGGGCAGGCTGGAGACTGTCTCTAAGGTAATATCAAGAATGAGGTATGGAAGACAGATTCCTTGAGCCAGAACTGCTTGGACTTCTTATTTATGGTGTTTTGTCTTTTGATTGTCACTTCAGATATTAAAATAAAGTAGCGGACAATTTTTTTTTTCAGGAATGAAAAATCTCAACAATCTCTCCCTTTTTTCCTGAGAATATGTAAAATACAAGATACCCAAAAGTATTGCTTTGTCCACATTATTAAAATGAACATCACATGCTTTTGTTCCAGTAATTATTATGTTAGTGTAATTTTAGCAAACATAATCTTCTGCCAAGCTGCTTTTCCCTATAGTGCTTTGAAAATTCTACTTATATAAAGAATGGAAAATAATTTGCATTTAAGATTATTGCCAGTAAGTCCATTCATTAGTAGAGCTTTGGAACCATTTATTTAGGGACAGACAGATTTGCACTTAGTCTTGCAAGTTATCACAGTAGATAATGCACAATGTAGGTGCAAATCTGGCCCAAAATAAATAATTCCATGTGCTGAATAACAAAGATTTACTAGCAATAAACTCAAATGCAAATTATTGAGCTACTCACATAGAACATAGAACATAGAATATCTCATAGAACATAGAACCATTAAGGTTGGAAAAGACTTCTAAGATCATCAAGTCCAACCATCAACTAACACCACCATGACTCCTAAACTAGGCCCTGGAGTGCCACCTCTATACCTTTTTTGAACGCCTCCGGGGTTGATGACTCCACCACCTCTCTGGGCAGCCTGTTCCAATGCCTAACCACTCTTTCGATAATGAAATCTTTCCTGATGTCCAATCTAAACCTCCTCTGATGCAACTTGAGGCCATTTCCTCTTGTCCTATCACTAGTTTCTTGGGAGAAGAGTCCAACACCCACTTCACTACAACCTCCTTTCAGGTAGTTGTAGAGAGCGATAAGGTCTCCCCTCAGCCTCCTCTTCTCCAAGCTAAACAGCCCCAGTTCTCTCAG